>QWTY01011815.1:0-37916 GCA_008033365.1 Pseudorectes ferrugineus
ACCCCCGCCCCATTGCATTCGCTATTCGCTAAGCCCCGCCCCTGCCTGGTAAGCTCCGCCCCCTGACCGCCTCAGGGCGCTCCCGGAGCCCCGCGGGCCTGGTCTCTGCCCTGTTCCTGCTCCCCGCGCCCCCGGGCTGCGGGACACGGCGTGGGTCCCTCCCCAGGCACCAAGCGCCAGGAGAGACCCCGCGGGCTGGAGCAGCCGGTCCCTCAAGTACTGAGGAGATCCCGGGGGTAGTCGCGCTGTCCCGGGCACGCTCCAGCCCGTGCCAATGGCAGCCGTGGGCGGGGCCCGCGGGAATGGCGCCCCTCAGTGAGGGGGCGCGGTGGGACCCTGGCTCTGCGGTGGCGGCAGCCACGGCCCCTGAGCGAGGGACAGGCCGGGCTGCGCGAACCCTCCCGGGGAGGCCCTGCCGGGGACGCCGCGGCCAAGCTCTACCCCGCGCAGTGACGTCAATGCCTCCGCCGCGTGGCGTCACGGCCTTGTGACGTCACGGAACGTCCCCGTCCCCGCCGGGTCCCCGGTGACCGAGCGTTCCGGCCGGGCCGGTGTTTCTGGGGAAGGACTCGGTGGCGCTTCCGGCGCGGGCGGAGGAAGTGACGGCAGGTTTGTTGACAGCGGAGGCCGCGGCGGGGGGAGCGGGCCCGAGCAGAACGCGGACCCCGGCCCGCCCCGGGGAGCCGGGACCAGCCAGGACCAGTCCCCCATGGCGCCAGGTGAGTACCGGTGCCCCCCTCCCCAGCCCGACCCGGGGGCACCGGGCCTGCCCGCCTGGGCAGGGGGAGGAACCGCCGCCCCCGGCAGTGCCGGACGGTGCCCCCGGCGCAGTCCCTATCCCCTCCTGGGGGCTGCCGGCAGCAGCCGGGCCCCGCCGGGCAGGGCTCCGGGCCGCGGCAGCAGCTCCGGCGCTGCCCGCCGAGGTGACCTCTGAGTGCCTGGGGGACGAGGGAGGGCTCCGGTTCAGGGCCAGCGCTGCCCGCGGGGTTGATAGAGACCATCGCGGGCTGATGGAGTCCCAGCGTCCAGGGAGCCGTGACCGAGGGCTCCCGGTAGTCTTCTTGGGCAGATAACATGTGGAATGAAAATCCATGATGCAATTCAGTGAGCTGAAGGAGCATCTTTACTGCAGGCAGGTACAAAGATCAGCCCATTTCCCGGCGAGTGCGAGCTGTCTCATTTACGATGTCAGTCCTGGCTGGTTGACAGGTTCGGGAGTTGCAGGCTTTGCTGGGACAGAGGATAGTTCAATCTCCTCCTACTTCACTTTCCCTAGTGTAAGAAGGGATGGTGTTTCCCCACACAGGCAGCCATGACCCATCAATTAATAAAATCACAGTGATTTGCAGCTGCAAGATGCCAGCTAAAGTGACAGTGCAGTTTCCCTTCAGAGAGTAACCTGTGCCAAACTCTGCATTTACATTACATTTGTAATTCTGAAGTCACTGTAATCAGCTCATGTCAGTGCATATTGTTTGCCCTCTCCTTGGATGAGTCCCTGATGCTGGAAAAGTCAGCTTTGCCAATCATTTTTGTAGCAACAGCATAAACGTTATGTGGTTGGCATGGAGCCACGGTGAGTCAGGCTTGGCTCCGGGCACTGCCTGGAGAGAGGCTGGGAGAGATGATCGGTCTGAAGTCCAAGAGAGAGGATATTGGCACTGGCAGCCCCAGGAGTGCCAGGAGAGGTCCTGAGCCTCACGTGCCAGTGCAGCCTGGAATGCTGTGACAATGCATATGCAGCCTGGAAATAAGCAATACTTGCAAAGAGGCTGGTGAGTCGTGGATGCTGGGGATGGGGTAAGTAGAGCTGCCTGTACTGCACCTGGTTTTGGGTCCGTGGATGGCAGGAGGTTGCTGTTACTGCACAGAGAGGTCTGTGTGCCCACGGAAAGGGCTTTGGTGTGCCTTCTCCCGAGGCTCTGAGGAACTCAATTCCTTGGTGCACTAAGATGGAGGCAAATCTGTCAGAGAAATAAATTGGAAAAAATACTGGCAGCTGAAGTTCTGGTCACTTTTCAATTCTTGCTCTTGAATTTTCAGCATCTTTCATGAATCTGTCTTTAACTCTACCAAAACCCACATAGCACCAGGCAGCTCATTGCTGGAAAAGCACTGGTGGCAGTCACTAGGCAGCTTGATCCTGTGTGAAGCTTCCTGAGGAGAATAATTAGACAAATGGTAATGATTTTTCAGCATCTCCAGTTAATTTTTTTGTCACACACCGAGGTTATAACTAGAGACAGTATTGCTCAGGGCAGCTATTGACACTCTTACTTCCCTCTCTGCTGCTGAGGTGTCATGTCTTCAGTCTAAGGAGGGAGAGGCCAGCTTGTGTTGTGTCCTAGACAAAAGGTCACAGCAGCTGCTCAGATATCTGTAATAAATCAGGAGGATGAAAGCTTTTCTTTGGTCTTATTTCACTGGGACAGTTTAACCATTCTTGATATTAAACTTCTGCATGGGATTGTGTTGGTGGATCACAGGGAGCTCAGAAGTTAAAGGGCAGCTGATTTCTTCAGGGCTGAGATCAACCGGCTGCATTGTGCTGGTCTCAGCAGAGAGGGAGCAGACGCTTGTCAGAGAGCCACAGGAAGGCAGTCCTTGCCCTCTGGTGCTCTGAGCTGCTTGGACAGGTCCCAAGCACTGGCCGTTTCCAGCTGCACGTGACAATAGATTGTCAATGGGAATTTGTTTTCGAGTTCTCTGGCCGTCGGTAGTAAACAGTGGAAGAACACTGGCTGCAGAGACCTCCTGTCTGATGGCACAGGGGAACTGGTAGGGGCAGCAGAACACGCTTCCCAGCTGGTTCAGATCTTCCTGTCAATCTTGCCTTTCGGGAAAGATTCACTCCAGCAAGCTTCAGGCAAAATCTGCAAGAGGGACTTGTTCTGGAGGTGAGGCTGATTTATCTCCAAAGCAGACACAGGACAGCTTCCTCCCCCTTCATTCCCTTTGCCAGGACCTCCCAGCCAGTGAGACAATACTCTGCCCTCAGTGGCCCATTTCAGCCTTGACTTCTCACCTTACTTAACTCCAAAGGAGAGAACTGTGGATTGTGCAGCTCCTCCTTTATCAAAGTTGAAAACCCTCAATTTTCGTTGATTGGACCACATGCACCTCAAAGGAGCTATTGTGGCACTATTGAGATGTTCTTGTGACCCCCAGCTCAGCACTCCATGACCAAAAGAGCAAGTTACACCCTTAACACCATGACTGGAGAGAGTTTAAAGTATAATTTTTATGATTGCTGAGGTTTTAGGGTTTTTTGCCTTAGCATTAGCTTTTAGAGTGATTAAGCTGAGGAATGGGAGTTAAACTCTTCTGTCTTATACTGATACCGTAGGAATGAAGGAAAGAGAGAGCAGCAGAGGCTTTAGAGAAGCAGAGAACTGGTGACACACAAGTGTCCTGCTATTTGCAGCTGCAGAATAAAGATCAGAAACGGAACATGGTTAAGGACATTTTGCAACAACTTCTCCAGCAATGGCTGCTCAGCTGTAGTGCAGAGAATAACAACTGCCTCCACAGCACCAGTTTTCTCAGGGCCAGCAGGGACAGACTTATTGATAAGATATAGGTTTTATATTAGAAATAAACATTTCAACACAGTTTTTTGTGTCTGTGGAAATATTTAGAAAAGTTTAGGTTTGCTTATAATGTGATTTGACCCTTTGAACGTGAAATGTCACTGTTGGTCTTCAAGCTAACTCTTCTGCTAAGCCCCTCAAGGCCCCAGTGAGCAAGCCTTGATACCAGAGCAGTCAGATTGTTTCAAATCAGAAACAGACAGGGATAGCTTCCACCAGTTGTCTGCCTCACCCATCCTTTGTCCTATTCCAAAAATGAAGGAGGGCAAAAGCACCTTGCCTGTTTCCAGTTTAGTCACTTGCACTTCTTTGTGACAGATTTGGGATGGTGAGGGTGAGCTGGATGTAGAGGTGTCCGGCGCAATCACAATCCTTGCGTTACACTGCATTCAGAGGGATCGCAGACCAGTCCATGTGTTTCCCTGTGGCTTCACACTCTAGTTCAAGGACTTGCATGAAGCTTCTGGCTTGGCACTACAGAGAAACACTGAGCTTGAAAACGAAACTTGACTTGGAATGTTGGCAAAGAGAATTGCAGGCAGGAGATACGGGGCCACAGGTCGCACTGGTGCCATACAAAGGATTACGCTGACCGTAAATGTTCTGGTGGTTTATCCAACCCGCTCTGAAGGAAACCAAGCAGTGTGGCTTCTGCCACTTCCCTTTCCGAGGGCCTTTGTCAGCCAGATAACCCTGCAATGAGGAAGCATTTTGCTGTGTAGCCTCTTTTCCAAACACATCACACTAACTCATTCCCACAGTATCCCCTTAGAGTGGGAATACCAAGGAATTAAAGGCACACTGCCAGAGAGGCCGAACTGCTGCAGCTCCTTTTGAGGTCAGCAAGTGATGGCCTGTAAATACAACAAACATCCTGCTGGTGTGGCAGCTTTGTGGGACACTTGCAGTTGTGCTTTTCTCAATGCATCTTTTTTTCCCTCTCTGCTTATAGCTGTCCTGATGGCCCCATAACTTCATCCCATAACTTCATTTGAGGGAAGGATCTCCTGCATCAAAAGCTTCCTTCTGCTCTTCCCCTTCCTATAATTTCCCTCAAAATGGCATCCGACAGTCCCGAGTCGCTGATGACCTTGTGCACCGATTACTGTCTTCGCAACCTGGAGGGGACTCTCTGCTACCTCCTGGACAACGAAACGCTCCGGCTCCATCCCGACATCTTCCTGCCAAGCGAGATCTGTGACAAACTTGTCAACGAGTACGTTTCAGGCCTGGTTTGGGAAGGAACTGGGAGCTCAGAGAAGTGGGAGTATAGTTCTCCAAGAAGAATTATGGGAAAGAATTCGTAGGGCTGTGTTTTTCCAGTTGATCATATTGGCAAAAAAGGGTTTGCATGAACTTCAGAAGAAAGTGTTCCCTTTTGTACTGCTATAATTCTAATTTCTGTGGTAATCACCCTTTCCAAGTTAGTCAGAGTACAACGAGACCCTGTTAAAAGGGAAATGAAAGGAGTAAAACCAGAGTGAAACAGTCGCTGCTTCTTCCTAGAATGTCAGTGAGCAACAAAGAAGCCTTCCCATTTCCCACCACTGAAGCATTACAACACTCTCTCCAAGCAGAGAAATGAGAGTGCAGAGTGCTAAGAGATGTTAAATTTTAAGGCTGCATAGTTTTATAACGCAACATGTCTCCAGGGATTTATGTAATTTGGCTGTCACAGTCTCTCTTGGCTGAACTTGTGCCCACAAAGTCTGGCAGAGAATTTTGGCCAGCTAATTTTCTGAAAAATGAAAAAAAAAAAAAAAAAAATCACATTACTAAGTTTAAACAGCTAGGGAAAAAAATCCTGAAGTCTGTGCTTGCCACACACACAGAGTCTTGCACAAATCTTTGCCCGAGATTTTCCTAGGGATTGTTGGTTCTGTGCCAGAAGAGGTGGGTGAGCTCCTTTGCCCCAAAGGCTGATCTGGGTGACTGAGGGCAGGGGGGGTTGGTGTGTGCTCACACCTCGGTCATGTTTCTTGTCACCAGTGCGGGTGCCAGAGCTGTGGCTGAGCCCATGCTGTGCTAACACCATTGCCCCACACAGGTACGTGGAGCTAGTGAAGACAGACAGCATCTTTGAACCCCACGAGAGTTTCTTCACCCTCTTCTCAGACCCACGGAGCACCAGGCTAGCTCGGATCCACCTGCGGGAACACATTGTGCAGGACCAGGACCTGGAGGCCATCAGGAAGCAGGTGGTGTTGCACTGACAGCTGCCACGTCACATAGCAGCATTGCTGCACAGGCACCAGCTAGAATCCCAGACACACAGAGATTCCCAAGGCTCCATCCTTCACTGTCCAAGCTTTCTTTGGACTAACCTCAGCTTCTCCCTTCTCAGCTCCCAAAGCCACTGCTGGGAATGACATAGGACACTGGTCAAGTTGGGTGATACATGGTCTCAGGCTGTCCCAGTGGGAGGTGTAGAGCAAACAGGGTGGGCACTTTACCTGTGAAATACCTCTAACCTTGATTTCCCTTTTTTCAGGATCTTATTGAGCTATACCTGACTAACTGTGAGAAGCTGACAGCCAAGAGCCTGCAAACCTTGGTGAGCTTCAGCCACACACTGATCTCCCTGAGCCTCTTTGGCTGCTGCAATATCTTCTACGAGGAGGAGAACCCCGGGGGCTGTGAGGACGACTGCCTGGTGAACCCTACTCGCCAGGTCTTGGTCAAGGACTTTACTTTTGAAGGCTTCAGCCGCCTGCGCTTCCTGAACCTGGGCCGCCTGATCGAGGGGGTAAACGTGGAGACACTGCTGCGGCCCTTGGCCTCCCTTGCAGCTCTCGACCTTTCTGGGATCCAGCTGAATGATGTGGGATTCCTGACCCAGTGGAAGGACAGTCTGGTTTCCTTAGTGCTTTACAACATGGACCTTTCAGAGGAGCACATCCAGGTGATCGCACAGCTTCGCAAGCTCAGGTCAGCAGATCTGTTCTGATAGGGAAAGGTCTTTCAGGAATGATATTCTTGCCTGCTATCAAAGAGGCACCCACTGCTGGGTTAAGCTTATAAACCTTCCTGTGAACAGGCTCACTCATTGACTCACTGTACATAACTGACATGTCTAAAGCCAGCCTGAATTTTGCTTGTAAGAAGATACCACTTAGCAGAAACTTCCCATTGGAAAAACAAAAAACAACACCCATGTGACCCTGTCGCCCCACTTGGTGTGCAACAGGTAGAAGACACTTCAGTGAGTGGGATGTTGGCTCCAGTCTTAGGCAAGAGCCAGCAAAGTCTCTGCCCTGGAAGGGACCCCACCTGCACACGATGGCTGGTCAGTTTGTCCCACCACTCCCTGAGCAGCAAGATTTCCCCAAAACTTAAGCATTTAAATACCTGAAAGAAATCAGGATAATATAATAGCCTGGGGTGGAAAAATTATAAGATTGGGGAGGCAGATAAAAACCTGTGTAACTTAATTTGTGGGATGAGGCAAGATACGTTTCTGGGATTGCACAGATCCTCTGGTGCATCTTAATCTCCAGGTAGAAATCCTCAGGTGGCTGCTGTGATGGAGTTTGGAAAAGGCAGTTTCTGAGCCTGGAGCAATTTCCTTTGTGATGTGTGGCCAGATGATTCACTGTGGTCCATTCCAAGTAGCCCTCTACCAGATACCTGTGTGCTTTGGTTGAACACAGGGCCAGCTGCTGCTGCCAGAGCCTACAGAACCACATTCCTGTATCTTGGGAAGGAAATAATGATAAATAATAATCACCCTTGGCTCTGGTAGGGAGGCAGAAGCCCCAGCTAATGCTTTCCAGGCTGTGAGATGCTCTCTATCACTTGCAGGCACCTGGATATCTCCCGAGACCATCTGTCCAGTTATTACAAGTTCAAGCTGACCCGGCGGGTTCTAAACTTGTTTGTGGAAAACCTGGTGAACCTCACTTCGCTCGACATCTCAGGGCACACCATGCTGGAGAACTGCACTATCCCCAGCATGGAGGAGAAGATGGGCCAGACAAGGTAAGGGAACAGCAATTACTGAGGTCCGTTTGGATGGATAGATCAGTCAAAGATGAATTAAGAACAGTTCCCTCTTCTGAGTTCCCAAATTCTGTAGGTCTAATTAGTACTAAAAAGCAGGATACAACTCTTGCCAGCTTCCCCTGACAGTAAAGACTGGTGTGAGAATCAGCTGTGATTACTGTATGCAACACATGTAAGGACTTGTAAGAGTAATAAAAAATTCATCCCATCTGCCTGCCATGCATATCTGAAGTATTTCATTTCTTTTCCACACACGTTCTCCCAGGGATCTCCTGCAGGATTTTTTTCTGAAAGGACTCCAAAGCCCTTTACACATTTCCTACACAAAATATTCTTACCCTTGCTGAAATCCAGGCTCTTCTGACAGAACATTTATACACTGAGTCCATACAACAGCATTCATAGGAGGCCTGAGTGTTTTAGGAGCTTAGAATCTAAAGGCCTATTTTCAGATTTGACCTGGATACTGGGCAGATCAACCCTTGGAAGTCCTGGTGCCCCTCAGTAGAGGCATACCTAGACGTCTGGTTTTCCAGATCAGCCGAGAACTCTGCCTTCCTATAAAGCACTTACTGAACAGAAGCAAAGAAGTGAGACAGTACTGGCTCCTTTTCACCAGAGCTGCTGAAAATGCACTGGCTCTTGGTCAATAAGGAACATGGTAGCAAAAACAGTGTTCCTGCATGCTCACAGAAGCAGACTTAGCCTGTGTATCACATTGCAAATACATTGGATGAGTGAAATCCACATCCCTTTAAGAGGAAATTTTCACCCTAGCTAATGAATTTCCAGAACAAATTTTACCTGGGAAAGCTGCATCCTGTCTGCAGGAATTCTTACTGCTGGTTCCATTCAACACATTCACCTTTCACTCAGGATCACCTGGGATGAATATTTAGAGTTATGTTCATAAGCAGCTGACTGGTATAAAATGAAGTGTAGCTTTTACCTCTCTAGGTATGAAGCAGTACAGTCAGAGTGAATGGAGGGCTGACAGCCATCTTTGTGGCAGGAGACACCTGAAGAAACATGGTACCAACATGAGCAATCTCTTGTTTTTTCACCCCAGCATTGAGCCAGCAAAGAGCAGCATTGCTCCCTTCCGGGGTCTGAAACGACCACTCCAGTTCTTGGGCCTTTTTGAAACATCCCTCTGCCGCCTGACCCATATTCCAGCCTACAAGGTAAGGAGGCTGCAGGAATATTGGCAGTAGGAACTTGTTAGAAGTTGAAAGAACACGAAAATACTGGCTGCCAGTAGAGTGGAGTTCTTTGGGTCTTGGGTGTGACAACTGAGCTCTGACCTTTCAATAACTACTTCACAATGCCAGAAAACTGTCAGAAAGCAATACCTGTACCGCATGTAGTTTTTATAAGGGTTGAAAAACATGCCTCTTGGAGAAAAGCATGGAGAAATCATCCTGCCTGAAGGATGTCTGTGACTACAGAAAAGGATTTAAGACAGTAGGAGTCCTACTTTTGAATAGCATCCTCCTCCCCAAAGATGCCCTTTCTCATCCCTCTGGACTGAAAAATGACTCAACTTCTGTCCCATCCCGGGCTGAATCTACTCTCAGGACAGAGGGAAGGTATACCCTTCGCCCTTTCAGTTTCCTTCTCATGTTGGTTTTCCTCCTTCATAATTTCTCCCCTGACTCTTTTTGCTCCTCCATGCCAGGTGAGCGGAGACAAGAACGAAGAGCAAGTCCTGAATGCTATTGAGGCTTACACCGAGCACCGGCCGGAAATCACTTCCCGGGCCATCAACCTGCTTTTCGACATTGCCCGGATCGAGCGCTGCAGCCAGCTGCTGAGAGCCCTCCAGGTAAGCCTTGGCCTCACCCTGACAAGGGGAATTTTGCACTCCCAGTCTTTTTTTCCACCCTGGGACACTGTATCAGGCCATTCCAGAGAAACTTCCAGTAGCGCAGTGGAACTGGGTACCTTCATTTCCTAAGCATGTTCTGCAGTGCCTGGGCCACACATTCCTGGTGGCCTTCTAACAGTCACTCCAAGAATTAGCAGCGAGTCTGTGACGCTAAAGCTCCTTGTTGCTTCTCTGCAGCTGGTGATCACAGCCCTCAAGTGCCACAAGGATGACAAAAACATCCAGGTGACGGGCAGCGCAGCGCTGTTCTACTTGACCAACTCCGAGTACCGCATGGAGCAGAGTGTGAAGCTGCGGCGCCAGGTCATCCAGGTGGTGCTGAACGGCATGGAGTCCTACCAGGAGGTCACAGTAAGAGCAGCCCAGGCTCCTTTGGTTCCCACAGTCCTCTTTCCCTGTATCAATTCTTTAGCCTGGTGTCAGCATTTGGGTTTCCTCTGCCTGCAGGGAGTTAAACAAGGCAGAGGAGTTAATGCCCACGTCTGCTCCTGGCCTCCACTCAGCAATGGGGATGAGATGCAGGGTGCTCCTTTTTATCCATGGACAGTCGTCAAAGGGTGTATGTGACACAGACACCCAGCACTGACTGTGGGGTGAAATGGTTGTGGGTAAGGGGGGTCTGGAGTCAATGGAAAGAAACATGTCAAATCTCTGTCCTGGAAGTCAGCTGTGTAGAGAGCCCACAGGCAGTGAGGAACTGGCTTGGAAAGCAATGGGCCCTGGATAATTGGGTGGCCTTGTGAGACTGGAGTGACAGTCATGGAGCATGGCTAAAACACAGCACTAGATCAGAGAGTAACAGAAATCTCAGTAGCTGTAGTCAGGCAAGAAGATGGTTTCAGTACCAACCAGCAAGGAAACATGAGGTGGTGGGGTCTGTGATTTTGTAGCCACTTGGCCCAGTGTTTGCTTCCTTTTGACCTAGGTACAGCGGAACTGCTGCCTGACACTGTGTAACTTCAGCATTCCCGAGGAGCTGGAGTTCCAGTACCGCCGAGTGAACGAGCTGCTGCTGAACATTCTCAACCAAAGCCGGCAGGACGAGTCCATCCAGCGCATTGCTGTGCACCTCTGCAATGCCCTGGTCTGCCAGGTGGACAACGACCACAAAGAAGCTGTGGGCAAGATGGGGTTTGTCATGGTTGGTATGGTCCCAAGGTGTCTACTTATCCATAACCCAGGCTAGTACAATTCCCTTGCAGCTGTCCATCAAATGCCTCCAGCCATGATCCAACCTCGCAATATCACAGGATGGAACCAGTGTCCCAGCAATGCTGACCTCTCCTGCAACCTACCCCTTTACTTGCTTACCAACACTGGAAGTTATGATCCCAGAGACAGGCTGGTGTGAGGGCAGAAAGGCACTATAACCTTACACCTGACCTCACCACATCGACTTATTTCCAGATCTGGTGCCACCTTGTGACTGGCTCGTGCTTCTCCCCAAGTTTGCATCAGCTTCCCAACTCAACCCCTATCCCTCACCTTTTCCAAGAACTGCAGAGGCTGTTGTTTTGGTGCAGTTATGCCACATCCCAGACTTTATCATACAGATCAAAACTGACTCAGCTGCAAACTCAACAGCTCAGGGACTGTGACGTAGTTCAGCTCTTTGTATACTTGCAACTTGGCATATAACCCAGTCCCACTGGTTTAGAGAAAGAGATATCAAGTAGGTTCTCTGCAAAAGATCAAAATTGGCCATAAGTGCTGTGATACTACAGGGCTGGTTAAGTTTTAGCTCCATGATTTTTGAACTGTTTCTCACTCTTCCTCTTTCTTTGCCCACAGACAATGCTAAAGTTGATTCAGAAGAAGTTGGCTGATAAAACGGTGAGTGTTTCCCAAAGAAACCATATACATAGAATATTTTCTCTTCAGGCTGACTTAGGCATGGAGATCAGCCCAGAGTGCTAGCTCAGCTTCTCTAACAAACACAAGACATCTCAGCTGACACTGTAGAATTTCCTGTCCCAGGGTGAGGGCAGGGGAATGTGACAAGGAGGCAAAAATATTAAACAAAAAACCCTCTTACTGACAAGTTGAAAGTGAACAACAAGGTTTTCTTACCTCTGAAGTCATCTAGGGTGATGCCAGAGAGGAAACAGGTGATTGGTTTGTACCAGGCTCCCGCATTAGCAAAGCTCTGATTCTGTCCCTCTCCCTATAGTGTGATCAGGTGATGGAGTTCTCCTGGAGTGCCCTCTGGAACATCACTGATGAGACCCCAGATAACTGCGAGATGTTCCTTAACTACAGTGGCATGAAACTGTTCTTGGAGTGCTTGAAAGTAAGTGTCTGATTGTCTCTGGAGAGATGCTGACAGGAGCAGTGGAGATGCAGGTGCCTGGGCAGGATCCCTGGCTCTGCTCCTCTCCAAGCATTACTTCCTACATTGCACAAACAGGAGATTAAAAGCTTGTGCAAGTTCTTCTTTCTCACATCATTCCACCCAGCCAGTAGAACAGAGAAACTTACAGTGAACACATCTTCCCTTTTCCCCATCTTTGCTCAGCCCCCTCAGGCAGAGCAGCAGTGAACAGTGGGGCTTGTTTTGATCCTCTCTTTTCACACATACCTGTAACACCATTTGGCACCTGCCGAGGAGTCATTGCTGACTACCCAAAAATACTGAGCTTTTCTAGATGCACTGTACAGCCTTTTCCCAGGGTAGCTTGTTCTCAGCATCACCAGAGTCCTTCCTGTGTATAATCCTATTCCTTACCTGGCCAGGAGTTCCCAGAGAAACAGGAGCTGCACCGCAACATGCTGGGCCTCCTAGGCAATGTGGCAGAGGTGAAGGAGCTCCGCCCACAGCTCATGACTTCCCAGTTCATCAGTGTGTTCAGGTGAGTGCCTGGCTGGCGACCAGCTGGGCTCTGATCTCTTCTCCTGAACCACCTGGAGATCTTTGCTGCATCAGCAGCTCTAAGTGATCTCTTCTCTCTTGGTAGCAACCTGCTGGAGAGCAAAGCTGATGGGATTGAGGTGTCATATAATGCCTGTGGAGTGCTCTCCCATATAATGTTTGATGGTCCAGAGGCCTGGGGGATCTGTGAGCCTCACAGAGAGGAAGTTGTGAAGAGGATGTGGGCAGCCATCCAGAGCTGGGATATCAACTCCAGGAGAAATATCAATTACAGGTGAGGAATGGAAAAGATTGGCCCACTCACCCAGGAGCCAGGATTGTCACAGGAAGGAAACACCAACAGAGAGAAAGGAAGAGAGAGAGCCCAGTATGGAGGCTCTGTTCAGAGTGAAGGAGAAACATCTTCAGGGACATACTCTTTAGTGAGGGTTTTACATTTTCCTTTGAAACATGTTACATAAGATGCTGAAATTAGACACCTTACCTGACAATTCCTATGGGAGAAGTTTGACAGCCCAGCAGAATTTCTCCTATATGTTTCTGCTGAAATTGAGTAGTTCAGGAAAACCATGATTTGTCTGGGACTACCTAAGCATTTTCCTCTGATGCTGCTGTCCTTTGCAGTCTGTCTTTTTAAGTCTGTTTGCTTCCCAAAGTCACATGCTTTCACTCTTCTCTGGGGCATATTTAGACACAGTTAGCAGAAATCCCTTCAAAGGTTAATACAACTGCTGGAATCCTCTAAACCCCTTCCTGTAAGAGGGTATCAGGTACTCAAAATTCCCTTCGTGCTTGGCAGGGATCCAGAACTGGCATTCCAGTGCCTGTTTACAGTATAGACAGTATAGTATTGTTATCAGAAGAAACACAGCAACCCTTGCATGTGTGCAGCCAGCTTTGCCTGGGTATAGTTTGGCTTTGTCCCTCCTCAAACTGATCAGTGCTGCTGGATTTCAACTCTTGTGAGGAAATGCCTAGTGGAGGATGGAAATCTGTTCCTGGGCTCAGTTGCCTTCATTGCAGCTATTTCTCTGGGGGGTGTGTTTGTGCTGAAGTGGTGGGGCCTGTAATCCTGCCAACACTGCCCTGGGACACAGACTTAGCCTTGGTGCCAAAATCTTTGACATGCCAATGGATTTACTGCTGTGGTATCTGAACAGAGAGTTTGTATTGCTGTGAGTGGCAAAGGTGCTGAAAGAATTAGCTCTTAGATTTTTAACAACTTCTGTCATATTTCTGTGCAGGTCATTTGAACCAATCCTTCGACTTCTTCCACAAGGGATCTCCCCAGTCAGCCAGCACTGGGCCACCTGGGCACTCTATAACCTGGTCTCTGTCTACCGTAAGTTCTCTTTTTGAAATCATATTCCCTGCACTGTAGAAGTTGAGGGGGTGGACCTGAGGCTGTCAGCAGAAAAAGCCTTCCCAGATAAACTATGTAGGTAGAGAAAACCTTCTTTGAATGATCAGGAATGTCCAGGCAGCACAGCCAAACAAAGCTAATTAGACTTGGTGTGTAGGAAATTCCTTCACTGTCTTGATCCTTCTCCTTCCCCTCCTGCCACCTTTTGTACCACTGTTGTAAGGGTTCACAAGGAACTGCTTTATTCTTTTCTCTGCAGCTGACAAGTACTGCCCACTGCTGATCAAAGAAGGTGGGATTCCTCTCCTGAAGGACATGATTAAGATGGCCTCAGCACGACAAGAGACGAAGGAAATGGCCCGGTAGGACACCAGTGCACCATCACAAGCTCTCAGTTTAGCCTTAGTTTAGTTTTTAATTCTTCCTCATGAAGTGAAGCTACCAAAGCAAGGCCTGTAGCGATGTGTATGAGAGGTATGAAGTGAACACAGGAGAAGCAGAGGAAAAAGAGGATGAAAACAGAAGACTAGAGATGTTTATAGGTGGGCAGTACACACAGATCATTGCCAGGCAACTGGGTTGTAGATTGGCTTGTTGAGCAAGGGAGCCACATGGCTAATTGCAGTTCTTAGGCCAATAGTCTCCAGTTACCACTTTTTTTGCCCACATACTTGGGTGGGCTCCCCGTCTTCAGAATCATACTGGCCTGTCACTGAACTGCCAACTGCACAGTTAAAATGAGAGCATTTTTCAGAAGGTAGAGTCCATCACCCTTGCAATGACCCCTTTCTTTGGAGTCATCCTTTCAGAGTTGCAAAAGCCAGATGCAGTTTCTGATCATTGGCAAAGTGAGAGCTGTAATTTCCTACCTGCAGGATGAATAGAAGAGAGAGGTAGAGATCAGGGAATACATACCTGGTGGTGGGCAGCAGGTATTCCCATAGCTGAAGGGTTGCTAAATGCTGGAGGGGACGGGAGCCTGCAGAAGACAGTCACAGTTACACACAGTGCGTCGGATGGGACAGGTGACCGCACAGTGAAGGACAAACATTTGTATTCATGTGTTTCCTGGTAGGATTTAAAGGCATCCGAGGTTTTGAATATGGGGGTGGTGAATGAATGGTCACAACTGAATCTGGATGTGCACTACCATAACTTGACATTCCAAACTGGGAGCTGCTTTTTTGGAGTTTACTGGTTTTGACACCGTTTGTGTCTCAGATACAAACAGGACACAGTGTAACTCTGGGACAGTTCTCACCTTACTGTCCCACAGCTGAGATGCAATAAGCTTTAAACTAAACCCTCTCTCCTTGTCCTTGTTTTATCCATAGGAAAGTTATAGAGCACTGCAGTAACTTTAAGGAGGAGAACATGGACACTTCCAGATAGAGGCAATCACCCAATGCCTCTTGCCAGCACTGTATCCAGCTTCTCTCTAACTCACTGTACATAGGGAGGACTCTTTCTTACCAACTCGCCCGTTGGAAGGAAACTTTATGTGTGTGTGTGAGACCCTCAGTAGATGAAGGTGAATAGGGGAGGGGGGAGGGACTTTTTGCACAACAAAATGCTTTCCTTTACTTAGTGGACTTTTTTGTTATGAAGTTTCAGGTTGAAGTTCCGTGTGTATGATTTCTGTATAAAAAGAAAACAAAAAACAAAGACAACTACATTATGTATCTTTTAACCTTTTTATTTTAGACCACACAGAGAGCCTCAAATGACCATGAGCTTGAAGACCTAGTTGTGTGATCACTAGTGTGATGTTTATTTCCCACTTTTTAGAAAATTCCCTTTTGCTGTACTGCATGAGGTCCTGTGATGTCTGCAAGAACACCAGTCCTGAATCAGCATTGCCCGCTCAATGGGGTGACAGGCAGTGATGAGTTATTTATTTGGTTAGAGAGGTTGGGGGACACAATACCAGAGAGACAGATCAAAAGAACTGACCTTTTAGTGAGACATATAAATGGAGAAACTAGAGACGACCTTTCAAGCTAATTCACTCCCTTAAGGGCTTTTTAATAGAAGGCTCACATTAATGGAAGCATTGCTAATTCTATGTGGGTCATTTGGAAGTAAGACATTCCCAATAAAGTCAAGAGGTCTGTTTTGTCCCCACTGGCAGTAAAGTAGGATCTGCCAGCCCACCCAGCCTCAGAAGGTCAGGGGTGACCAGTAAAACCAGTTACACGTTCTTGGCCACACAGAGCTTCTCTCTCAAAGGGAGCCTGTGCAACAAGGCACAAGGTTTGTTCACAAAGGGCTTCCAGTCTTTCACCACCTTTTTTAGTTGTGTTTTATTTTGTGGGGAAGGGCTACAAAGCCAAACAGAATATTTCCCTCTGCATAATATACTCTGCTAGGCCCTAGTCCAGAGCAGCTGTACCCCCTTGTGCAAGTCCCAGGAAAGGACTGGAGCTGTTCTGCTCTCTCTCAGTCTGTGTCATCACAAGCTGTGCTCAGTAGCATCATAATCTCCCTTCACAGGAAGCTCACTGCAGCACAACTGCTGGAATTGGAGGTGGGAAGTCTCCAGGCACCCTCTGAAGGGCAGTCCCAGGAAATAGCACCTTTTGTTCCACCCCAACATCTTCCCCTTTTTCTCGGAAGCAGAAGGCCCTATTCCTATCTGACTCCGAGAAGCACGTACAGTGCAGTCCCACTCCCATCAGCAGCATTACTCCAGTCTGTGTGACACAGGTGAGAGGAGAGTCCTGCTGAGCTGGTCTTCACCTCTAACACTCCAGATCTGCAATGGCTCAAGAAGCTGAAGGCCAAGGTTTGACTCACAGCCAGGCACTCAACAGCACAGTTGTCCATGTCATAGCCCATTGCTCACCACAGTTCTTTAACAGTTCACAAATCTTCCCTTAGAAGGGATTCAGAAAAGATTTTGTGCCTGGTAGAAGGAAGATGAACCCATGGCCATGCAGGCTGGGACATTTCAGGTCTCAGAGCACAGTAACTCGCTGCTCTCTTCCCTTGTACACTTTGCTCTCGGATTTGAGTCGCTGCTATGAGGTTCTGCTAATGCTCAGAGTTCATGTTGTCCTTGTGAGCACGTTAGAGACGGATCCTTGATCCACAAACTGACACTTTAACTGACAGAACACAACTGCCTGGAGAGGTTTACTTTTACTGCCAATATGGTGTTATTCAATGTCTTTTTTTTTCTTTTTAACCATACGTCATTTGTTTTGGTATTGTGAGATCTGTACTTTTTTCTTTTAAGTATTTTTCAAACATATATATTTTTGTGTCACTTTTAAATTGTTTTCATAAGATTTGCAAAACTTGACAAATTATACTTTTTTGCAGTCGTTTGAAATGTATTTTTCTCTCTCACTTATTCTTGTTTCCCAAGAATTTGTGTCCCTATGAGCTTTGAGATGGGGAAGCTTATTTCAAGATCTGTTTTCTGTGTAACATTTGCTAATCTTCTTTCTAGATGCAAAACTAAGGGGGGCTGCAAATACAGCCTTGGTTGTTAGGGGAGTCAGGCTTTGTTCTTTAATTCCCCATTTAGTACTGTTGTCCTTGGGAAGTTGTTTCACGTGGCAGTGCCACCCACCACGACTGCTTCCTTTCCAATGCCCATGTAGTGGAAGCTCCTGCCACTAAAATCTTGAGCTACCTGACAAAAAGCACTCTGATCACAAGATTCTGACTATGTTGGCAAGGTGGGAGTAGAGCAGAAGGGGACACATCACAGATGTGAGGTATCAGAAACCCTTGTCCCCAGAAAGCAGCTGCCACACTGGGGAGACAGTGGAGCTGAGGAACTTCCATCTCAGCTGGAGCAGATCCCAGCCTCTCATTGCAATTCAAGCCAAGCAGCTGGGCTCTCCTCTGAGATTTTGGCACAACTACATCAAGGCTAATGAACAATCAATGGCTTGGTTTTATCTGTCTTGAGACCCCAAAGGTTTGGGTTTTCCAAACCAGTGCTTCCACAAGTTGAACAGTTACTGGAGTCTCACCTGCTGCATCCCAAACGAACAAGATCCACACTGCATCAAAGCTGTTTCACACTGCAAATGTAACCTCTGTCCTCACTGCTCACAGACCCTCAGCAAGCTGTACCTCAGCCTGAACCAGGATAAAAAGATTTCAATTTCCCAGCAATATGGAGATTAATGGAACTAGGCCAGGCTGCCAGAAAAGCTCAGCTTGCTGAAATCTGTCACCAATCCCAGGGGAAAGAGGGAACTGTAACTGGGCTGTTGCAGAAAGCCTCACGTAAGATTTTGAGTCAGGCCACCAGCAAGGTAAATGCCTGAGGCAGCACATTAAAAGGAATAACATCCCTGTTAGAGTAACATGAGCTTTGCCTACAAGCTTCAGTGTCTTCAAGATTTTGTGAGCTGAAAAATAACATTTTCCCTTCAGTAAGGAGCAAAGAGGGAAAAGTATCCTCTGAGCACCTGAGCACAATCCAAGAATTCCTGTAATTGGAAGTTTGAAACTAGTTTGGGCCTCAGTTTCCCTAACTGAAACAACAGGCATACTGCATGACTGGAAAGCACTTTTTGGTGGCAAGGATTTAACTGGTGCCATAGATCCAGAGCTGAGGACAGAACAGGAGAGTTGCCTGCAGACATCATATCAATGCTTTGCAAAGGACGGGAGGGCAAAGTGGCAGATTTTTTATGAAGGTTTAATGTAAAAGGGGAAGTTGGATACTCTGAAATGCTTGACTGCTCCAGGGATGCCTCTCAGGCCTTCCAGCTTTGCTGGATCAAAGGAACAAGCCAGGAAACTTCAACTCCACACAAAATTATACAGCCAGTGACCAACCCTGCTCAGAAAACCAGAATGGGGTTCTATTTTTCAAATGAAAATCCAGCTGGAGAGAAGTTCACAGCATGTAAGGATATTGCAGAGGGGTTCCTTGTGCTCAGTAGCTGTTGGCCCACTCAGACTCTTCATGTCTTCACTACTACATTTCCTTTAATATTCCAAAGCTTGGCAAGCAGAGCACGAACACAACTCAGTAGCTCCCTGCAGAGACTGTGCCAACAAAGGATCCCTCTACCTGAACTGTGTGTGGTTTCCTTCCTGGCTGGAGGCTGCCCTGTCCTTCAGTGGCCCTTTTCAGTGACCCAGCAGTGCCAGGTGGCCATGTTCTCTGAAGCAGATAAGAGCAAATTGGTGAGCAACTTCCCACCAGTGCTTCCATTTTACAAGATCTGTGGGAGGAATTGCTCATAAGGATTGGCATCTACTTGGATGATGTTTAACACCCATTAGCACCAGACTTTCTCATCTAGACCAAGCCAAGAAAGTTTAGCACTGATATTTGTGGCAATCAGAACACTGCAGATAATTCATCTGCACCACGGCTGCTGTTTCCCTGCACCTTCCTACTGAAACTATTCTCTTCAGCACTGAATCCTACCCAGCTTGTCACCTTGGCTGGGCTTCTGCTGCTGTCACTCTGGTCTCTGCAAAAGATGAGTGGGGAGAAAAGTCTTGGAGCTGTGAGTCAATTCCCTCTCATTACCTGAAGAAGGCAATTAATTACCAGTAGGGCAAGAGCTAGAGGGCACTGCAGTCAGGCACTATCCATAGAAAAGACATTTCCTTGAGACTGTTTAGGGAGGAGTCTGCCACAGCTCAGGTGTTAGAGGACAGCTTGTGCTGGAAAAAGAGAATTAAAAGTAGGGAAACAGCTGGTCTCCACAACAACCTGTGTATGAAGCACAGAGGGCAATAGTCATCAGGAATGGATGAAAAGCAACATGGGGGCTGAAGGAGAAGAGAGCACTTAAGGAATGAGGGAGATATTCTGCTGAACTGAAACACATCTGCTTTAGCAGACAGTTTTGATTTCACATAATTGTCACTGATTCTCTCTGTAACTCTTTTCTTGTTTTAAAAAAAGTTTTTAAGCTAACTAAATATGTATTTCCTTGTTTTGCAATGAAAATACCCTCAGTTATGAGCAAGTGTCTCCTTTTACTCTGTCCATGGACCTGCCTGATGCTGAGGCCTGGTTCAAATGTTTGTACCTGGTGAAACTGAGCAAAAAAATCAAAATGCACAACTGTTGCTTCCTTACAATTCTGAATGAATTAACTTTTCTGTTGTATCCATTGGATACCCGCTGTGTATTAAACCTAGCGCTCAAGAGTGTCTTTCCTTTGTTCTGTGAATGTGGTTTATTTAGGTACATTACTGGTCCATTGGCTGTCACATATTTAATTAAAAATGAAAGGAACTTCCGCGTGTTGATGCCATTCAGTGCCTTTGCCTTTCATCACTCCAAAAGATACAATACTGCTTGTCAACAGAAGAAAGCTGTGGAGGAAGAGAGCATTATTAGGAAATTGTGCGAGAGGAGAAAAAAATCAGGACAATATTTGAGTGTCCAGCTTGCTCTGAACTCTGTAATATATCTGCAGCTCACACTCCACAGCCTGGGCTTTGTAAGGGGCAGGATCTGAGCACTTAAGAAAAGCCAATCTGCTTTAAGGCCAGTGTGACTTTCTTCTTAAGGCCCTGGTCCTGGAAGGGCTCAGTACCAGTTAATTCAGTGGTCACTGTGGAGTCTAAAGGAGCAAGATGAATAGGATGGGAGGAGCATTTGTATGAAACTGAACTGCCTCTGAGAACATGCCCTGTTGTAAGAGTACAGAGAGATACCTTAGCCTTCCAGCAGCATGGGTTTCCTAGCTGGAATGCCATAGGAACCAAGATTCTCCACTCAGAAACTTGCTAGTAGAGACTTTCTGGAACCGAGCCTAATTTCAACCAGTCACTGAGGCTGAAACCCTTGAGAAAGAGATAAGCTCTGATCTCTGCAAAACACGTTTCAAAGCTGAAGGAGAAGATAAAAAGAGTAGCATGCACCAAATTATTTTAATCACAAAGAGAGTGAGAATACATTCCTTAGGACAGATTATTGTAGAACATCAAAATGTTTCTGCTTTCAGGTGGGTAATATTATTACTACTCAAATTGCCTTCATTAAGCTTTAAAATTTACACCTCTCTGTGAAGAAGGAAAGACACTACCCACCTTTTTCTGAGCACCAGTACAACATGAGATGTCTGGGGAGAGCCGTAGGCTTTGCATTTACCTAGAATTAAAAAAAAAAACCCAAAGGGTTTGAATGATTGCTGGAAATTTAGTCTACAATTTTTATTAACATTTCAACCCAGCTGTCTCAGGTAAACCATTTAAGTGACCCACACAACCAGCTGCTTTCCTGGCATCAGCAGGTGGCCACTGACTCATGCGAAGAGAGTAAAATAATCAATTTGTGGGCAAACAATACCAAGGAATCAACTACTTCTCAGGTGCTGGAGGGTAAATTTATAAAGAATATGATATTTCTTTCCAAATTTTTATTGGGAAAGAAGGTAACAAAAGCAGCAAGGTATATCTGTCAAAACTGAAAGGAGTTAAAAGAGAAAGCACTGATTTTGGAACTTTTACAGACCTGTGATGACATTCATCTCCCTTAGACGCTCAAAGTGTAAATATATATGTGCTGTAGTCACCTTGGCTTTTTTTTATTGTTAGCAAGAGAGAAAAACGCATCTCAGGTGCAATTCAATTGCTTTTAGGTGTCGGTTCCAGCTGAGAAGAGTCTATACACACCTGCTTCCCTCGGCAGCCCTCGGGGGAGTTCAGTGACCTCACCCAGCCAGGAGCCTCTTGACTGTGGACATCCCAACCAGCTCAAATGTGTCCTCGAGTTATGTCAGACATTCTCCAGGCTCTGTTTGGTTAATGGGGCCGTGTAGCTGCTTCCAGCCAGGCACAGCCTCTCTGCGCTTCTTGCCGGGGGACAGAAACCCACATATGGAATAACCACGTTGGCGAGAGCAGTTAACGCAGTGCAGCACCTCGGGAACCGCCTCGAGAAGCCCTTGAACGGCACCTCCTGCACGATCCATCACTGCCAGACCCTTCCATGCTCTGTACACCCAGTAGTGTCCGCCCCGGTGTAACGGAGGTTCTGAACAGTTTGCCCAGCCCTGCGCTCCAGAGCCCGGGGTGAGGGCGGGACGACACACGGGAAGGCCTCAGGGAAAACACATTCCTCGGGGAAAGACCCCACAGGGCCGGCTCGCAGGGCACAACAAAGCCGGGGCGGTGTGGGGGACGAAGGGAGCCAGGTGACCCCGGTTCATGGTGTGTGCCGAGCCCGAGACAGCGGAACCCGGGCCCGCCCTTGGAAGTGAAGCGAGACGCACATCCCAGCGGAGCCTCCCTCGCAGGGCCGGGCCGCCCTGGCCCCACCTCGGGGCGCTGCCCGTGTCCCGTCCGGCCCTGCCAGCGCTGTCCGGAGGCCTTCCGGGCCGGCGGAGCCCCGGAGCCGGTGAAGCCCGAGGGCCATGGGCCGCGGCGGGCACTGGGTGCGGGCGGCACACACAGCCCTCAGCGCGGCCGTAGCGCTCGGGCTCCTCCTGCACCGCACGGGTGAGGCGGGGCCCGGCCGGGCCGCGGAGAGGGAGCGGCCGGGGCCGGGCCGGGGCCGCACCGCCCTCGGGGGCAGGCGGAGGACGGGAATCGCGCCCGGCCGCGGCCTGGTGGTGCCCCGAGGGCGGGGGGGAGCTGGGGAGCCCTTTCTCAGCCTCTCCTCTCTCGCCCCGCGCCCTCTCTCCGCCTGGTGTCTCCCCGTTTCCTCTTCATAGATTCGGGACCCCTTTGCTGAGGCCAGAGAGAAAAATCCCGGACGCTTCACAAGGAGCTGCTGCTCTCTGTCTTTTTTGGATACCTTTCAGATCTGCAAAAGCAAGAGGAGCGCGGGGAGCTGCTGCAGCCGCTGATCTTCGTTTTGCTGGTTTTATGCTCGGTCCTGCTGTACTTCAAGGTGTCTCTCATGGATCCGGGTTTTGTTAAGCCTGAAGAGGAAGCGAAGGTAAATCCCTTAATGAATAGAACAAAGTGGAGTAGCTGTGAAGTCTATAGGCTTTTCTACTTTTTCCACTCCGGTAGATAAGAACAATCTGACACAATTTCTGTTGTGTTGGCATGAAGGACACATGCACAGACCGTTGGAGATGAGGACAGACTGTCTCACACTGGTATTCTGTAACAGCAATAGGGTTTACAGGCTTTAAATGTGCTTTTCACACCACACTGCCCTTGCACGTGACTGTGCCATTTGAGCCTAAGTCCTCTCCTAGAGCAGAGGCTGCAGTGCTCTGTGGAATGTATACATGACCTATTTTATGATAACCACTGCTAAGTGGTACAAGTGCAAAAAAAGCCCTGAACTGAAGGGCAGGCTTGGCAGACAGTGCTCTCTGCAGCTCTATTTATTGAACTCTTTATGGATGTTGCCCTCTCAAAGGACATGTCCACAAACAAGTTACAGTGAAGTAAATGGAGATGCAAAGTTTCAGTAACTGATAGTCTGCTCAAGGTTTATTGCCTTACAGAGTGTGTAGGACAATAGCATTATCAATCTTAGTCAGCCATCATTAATGTCAGTGTTGGCTGTCTATGACTAAGTAGCACTGCTCATACTGAAAAGACATTGTTACTGTGTTTAGAAGTGAAGTCTAACCTTGTTTTTGTCCCAGAGTGTATCTTGTCCACAGTTATTTCTGCCTCTGTGCAAACATTCTTTGGAGGGTTACAGTAACCTGTTATCTCTCACTGTACCATAACTGTCTGCAGCTTCTGTAGGAATTCTAAGGAATTATTTTGTTTAACCTTCCTAATGATAGAGATAACAAGCACTGTGTAACTGTCAAGTAAAAGCATGCAGCAAGACAGCTCAGTCATGCCGAGACAGCAGCCCAGGAACTCTCCTCAGTCCTTCCTTTTCTCTTTTTTGTAGGAAGGTGAGGATAAACGACAAGGTGTGGTGTTCCCTCGGATTCCAGGTGACATTAAGCTGCGGCGCTGTGGTTACTGCCTGGTGAAGGTAGGCATCCAGAACACGCTGGAGGAGGAAGGGATGAGTGATTTGAAAGCTTATATTGTTCTTCAGCTGCTGTCGCTGGTGTTTTTCTGGTCTGTCATTGCTGCTCAGAGGAGGCTGGGCAGATTGTGTAGCTACACAAGTAGTAGAAATGGACACTGGCACATAGGCCAGTTTTCCAAGGCTGAAACAAGTCCCTGCTGGCTTATAGAAACAAGAATCCTTTTTTGCCATGAGAAAATTGTATTCCACATTCTTACTGCCATGTCAGCCAGACCTTGCAGTACTGTCAAAGAAGTTATTTTGAAAATACCTTGATAGTCAGAAACGCAGCTGAGAGTGACATGTGGGAACTGCTCATTGTGAACTTTTTCAGAGGCCTTAAAACAACAAAACGTTGGCCTGAATGGTAAAAGACAGCATGAAGGAGAAATTACAGCGATGAAATTAGCTCTTAAAACAGTGTGCCTAAAGCCTAGAAAGGCTTGTTTTCAGAGTGATCCTTATCAGTTTAATGAAATTAAGCATTACCCCAGCTTCCATAAATTCCTGGAGAGTATCTATCAGGCGGAGCTTATTGCAAGAGGAAAACCTGGCAAAGCATTTATATGCTGCAGGGGACAAATCCTAGGAAGCACTACTTTTCTCAGCCAGGTCTTTCACCTTCCCTGTGCCTGGTAATTGAGCTGTTTTCTGTGCAAGTGTCTTGTACTCACATAGAGGCACTTCCCCGTGCATCCCCAAAAAACATCCCATCCCTGCCCATTCTATTTGATAGTAGTGGTGCTAGTTTTTCACCTCAATACTCTGCTCCTGCTTTCCTGACTAAACTGATTGGCTTTGTCTCCCTCCTTGGCACACTGGACTTCCTATAATAGGTAGATAATGAAGAAAATGTGTAGATAGGAAGAGTGTGGGAGAGTCACTTAATTTGAATCCCACCCGTTGGGGTCTTGACCAGGAGAATCACAATCCCTTTGATTTGTCTTAGCAATATTGATGTGCTGTTGTCTCACAAGGGAGTGTTTTAGGGACAATATTGTGGAGAAAGATTTGCATGATGTTCTCTTCTACCAAACAGGAGTGGGACAGCCATGAACTATAGCCAGTGGGTTTTTTCTTTTTCTGATTGTTTTGCAGCAACCCATGCGAGCCAAGCACTGCCAGCTGTGCCAGCACTGCGTGCGGTGCTACGACCATCACTGCCCCTGGCTTGAGAACTGTGTAGGAGAAAGGAATCACCCCCTCTTCATAGTCTACTTGAGCGTGCAGCTTGTGGTTCTGCTGTGGGGAGGCCATGTTGCTTGGTAAGGCTAGGAGATGGCATTTGGACCTCTGAGATTGCTGAAAGTTGTGGTGCTCCTCAGGCTGGCATAGAACATAGCAGTGGCTGGACTGGCTTTGGGTCTTCACCCTCTTTTGCATCCTGGACCCCCCTAATCTTGAGCAGAATCTGATAATTTAGGTTTCATTGTTCATTTTGCTTCAGTCACTGTAACACGATTTTTGTTTATGCATTCAAGTGCTGGAAACTCCGACAGGGTTCCAGCTGTTCAGGAGAGGAGTTAACCCAGGGTGATTGTGTCTCACAGCTGTCAGGGGAACCAGCATCTTCTAAACTTATATTCCAGTCCCTATGGCGCAGTCTCTCAGGACTTCATAGGATATTAACTCTCTGTAGTAGAGGATTATCAACAGCTCATTAGTTATGAATCAAACTTAACTGTGTCATCGGGTTTGCTTACTTTAGGAAACTAGTTCTGCTTCTTTAACTGCAGATTTATTTCTGTTTGAATTGAAAGGTCAGGCCTTTACTTTGAACAATCTCGGGAGTGGCTGCAGCACAACATTTTCCTCCTTGTGTCCTTCCTCCTGATATTCATATTCACCATTGTGGTCCTGCTGCTGCTTGTTTCCCACCTGTACCTGATCTCATGCAACACCACGACCTGGGAGTTCATGTCACACCACCGCATCTCCTACCTGCGGTACTCTGAGCTGGAGAACCCTTTTGACCAAGGGATAGTCCTCAATCTCTGGAGATTCTTCTGTTCACGTCACCTCACTGCATGGGAGAAAATCTATTTTCACAAGGACAGTGAGCCTGTCTAGTCCCAGTGTGCCAACACACCTGGCAGGCTGCTGGGTAAAGCTTTGCTCATGCAATGGCTGCTGTTTCCTTGCACTGAACTTTAATACATCATGGACTATGCAACCTGCTCCACAACCTGTTCATCTGCAAATTACATTTCAGGGAGAGACGGGTATTTTTTATATATAAATAACACTGTTAAAGGCAAGAATCCAGTTCTGGGAAGGCCAAAGCCAGCAGAGCTGATTTCCAGACTGAGCAAAGTATCTCTCTAAATTTGTTTCCTTTTGTTAAGTGCATCCACATCTCTCCAAAAGAAATGCAAGATTAATGTGAGTATTTGTGTTCACTTCTCTTCTCCAAGGTCTCCCTCGCCTTTTGCTGCTAGGGAACAGCAGCAGTTACACATAAAACCAGCCAGGATCAGTGTAATTCCTGTGGCCTTTTTTCAGCCTAGTTCTGACTCTGAGAACTGCAGTGCCTTTTGGCAGTAGCATCAGGCATGTAAGAGAAATATTTGAGTAAATATTTAGAGAGTCAAAAGCAAATTTTATTTTGTCCACATGCCTCAACTTCATGCTTTCCACAAAGACTTAAGGCTTAATACTGTTAATGTGCATGAGAAAGAGCTGTAAGACACCCAGTTAATCTTATGAGATAATTAACCTGTACTTTGTGATGCCCTGAGCAGCCTCCTCACAGCTTTTTTAAGTTGATGGTGCTGCTAACAATTCACTGTTTTGAATCAAGTCAGTGAAGAATGATACCATCACTTTTCTTTGGACAGAAAAGTAGTCCCTGGCTACTGAGTTATTTCTGCAAATAACATCATGCTAAGGCCTTTGCTGTAGCTTGGGAGGGAAGCAGTAGAGGAAGTGGGTACCTCATGCCTAACTCAAGTAACACTGTTGGTAAAACTACTACTACATCAACTCATTAGTGACATTTTAATAAAAGAATACAATTTCAGTGCAAGAGGAAAGCTGCCAGGTCCTGGTTGATTAACTGAGATGAGAGATGCCGACAGCTTTCAGGACAGCAGCAAGAGGACCTGTTTTCCATTGAAATAAAAGGTCATACTTCAGATTTCCATGGGGAACTAAAAAGAAGTTTGGGATGACCAATCTTAGCTTTAAAACAAGAAAGGCTCTGGTGTAAATTTTAGTCCTGACCCTTTTCTGTTAAAACAAAACCAAACAAAACAAGAAAAACCACCACAACAAAATGTTAGTTAAAATTATCTTGTGCCTTAATTGTCTTGGCTCAGGAATTAACACCAACTCAGAAGCACTCAGGGTTTAAAGTTGATGAACACTCATGAAAAGACAGTGTAGTTGTTAACACCACACAACAGTCCAAAAGCAGTTTAAATGCAGCAAAGATCCCTTTTTTTGACTGGCTCCAGAGTTTGTAATCTGTGCACAGTCTGGTTTGTTCATGGTAGAAGCTCTAGCAGAGGGATATCAGAACACTAAGGATTGTTTTTGTAACACTGTTACACCATTAAGAAGAATTCTGCAGTTTGCTTGTGTTGCTGTGGTACCTGCTAAAGTGTGGATCACGTGTCACATTGCAATTCCTGGTTCTTCAGATATCAGTCAAGTAAAAGTTCATCAGCAGGTACGACAGCTCAAAGCAGTTTTGCTCTGTTTGGTATTTGTTTAAAATGCACCTGGGTGTTAATTTACTATTTTTTTTTACCCAACCATAAATTATAAAATAAAAGATTAAATATGCATTTTTAAATTCTCTATGCCTCTCTCTTTGAACCGAAGTTCTACGTTTCACCTGTGCTAACAATCCACTGTGCTACCTCCCACTTCACAATGGCCTTGAACTAAAGCCACAAAACACACCACAGGGGCCAACAGCAACTGCTACCATTCAAACAAGAGTGAGGAAAGTGTGTATCCTGCTCCAAACAGGCCAGTGCACTGCCAGGGTGAGCAGGAGGTTGAAAGGATCTTTGTACACGGGAATTTTCAGAAGCAGCTATACTTGGCTCTGAAAATAGGAAATCTAGGTTGAGTGTGAAATATCCCTGGTTGGCACATACAGAGCTCTTACCTCACTGAATTCGGAAGCACTTGGGACCACCCTTGGCTTAACAATTCCCTAGATCCTTGTCTCCAGCTACAGCACAGTACAGCACAGCTGCCTTAGTCCCACTCCTATCTCTGTCTGGTGAAGACAAACTGAAAGAGCAATGATTGTGTCTTTGTTTGCATCAGATGCCTTATCTCTAAAAACCCTTCCCTTTTTGCCCAATGAGCTAACATTATGAATTTAAGAGATGAAAATGTATCTTATCAGGTATAATTTAAAAGATTGATTATGAGGCAATGAAATCGCCCGTAACTCACTGATTTTCCAATACTGACTGTCATTACTTAGCTGTCCCCAAAAATGATACAGGATATATACACTGATAAAATCTGTGGAGAGATAACCTGACTGCAGTCATTGGTATCTGACAGCTGATGACACTGTGCAATATGTACACAAACAACCTGAGTGAGAAGGAAGAAAGAAAGAAAATATTACTACTGGCATTTATGGAGAAAACTAAAATCCTGCCTGTTGAGCATTTTGGTTAGCTCTGATCTGAAAGATTCAGCTGACACAAAGGAGATGAAAAGCTGAATATTTATTATATGGAAAGGTATCTTTATTTTCAAAAAAGAAAAAAACGTGCAAAGCTGTGGGGTTTGATATCATTAAAACAATAGCTAAGAGTTGGCATCCTTAAGTAGAAAGACTCATTTTCCTTGCAATAAATCACTTGGATCATTATCAAAAACATCATTGTCTTGGTAGTGTTAAAATCCATTCCTTGTCTGGCATACACATTTTTATGAGTGGGAAATGGCATAAAATCTTTACCAGGAGGGAATGCTGCATCTCTAGAAAATGAGTGAGAAATGGCCATTCCCCTGCTATGCTACAACTTTAAAAGTCACACTACTTACTTAGGCCTTTTGCAAAGAGTAACCTGGGTTGCAGAGATGATTTAATTTCATCAAGTCCAGCTTAAATTCCAAATTTCATCTACAATCAATGATAGAAGAAGATACATGTAGTCAAACGTTAATTATTCCTTAAAGGTAATTGACATCCAGTATCCTTCCAACAAATGAGGCCGGAAAACCCACAGCAGGTTAACTCAGCTTGCAGGGCACCTCATCCTGGGGCCATCAGCACTACCTGTACTACAGATCCTGTTGGTTTTTCCACTGGCCCTGCAAAGTCTTCTCTATGCTCTCTCAAGGTGGTAACAATCTCTTCATGTTTTTATAGCACAGGAATCACACATCTAAAAGGTGTCTGGAAACAAAGTCAAAGTCCTTGAAGACAGTCTGCTCCTTACGGGTTAGGAGAGAAACCTCCTCAGGAGGAGTAAGGATTGGCTTTTGGGAAGTGAACTCTTCATCGAAGTTGCTGATGTCAGTTGGATCTCTTACCGTGGGCACAAAGGGGGGCTTCAGCCTCCTGGCAAACAAGGCATCCCAATCAATTCCCTGTAAGAGAAGGAAGGGAACAGGCCAGACTGACACAAAGATTATTTATGAAATGTGAAAATCGGAGGGAGAATTGCAGCCTCCCTTACGGATCATTTGCAACATGTCTTATTTCTACTAATTAAAAAAAAAAAGAGAGAACTGAAAAAAGGCCCAAAACAAACAGCACAGGAGGTAGTGCAGAGATTCCATGCAGTGTATTTTACAGCTACAACTGTATTTAGGAGGGACAAAACTACAGCTCAGCTGTGGCCAGGTGGATTTGTGGATCCCAGCAATTTCTGCTGACATCCAAGTTCTTTTCTTGCTCCAGTGCAAAGCCAGACAAGGGTAACAAGGCTAAAAACTTTTGGCAGATGAGCAATAATGAGGAGGGATGGCAACACCTTTACCTGAAACAGACACATACCCCTGACACAAAGCAATTTAACCTCCATTTCTCTTAAGAGTCATGTGTATCCTGCAAATGCAGATGATCAAATAAGACTGACTGACAACCGCTGTCATTACTAGATAACATCTTTGATGCTGCAGTTTGATTTTAAAAGGAATATTTGTACATGTCTCTAAAGTTAGGTACATTTGTACATAGAAGCAGCACAATCAGAAATAAACTGGCTCTGGAAGCGTAAAGATCCCAGAAAACAGATTCGGGGGATGCCACTTCAAGGAAGACTTGAAACACATATTCCTGAATGGAGCAATGAGGTGCAACAGAAACTATCACCAAGAATACCCTGATAACAAAGGGAAATAAGCCTCAATACCAACAGAGAGCAAATCGTTCTCAGCTCAAACGCAAGAAGTAAGGGAGAGGTATAAAGCAAGTTCCTACCTTAAAAAAGGGCTGAATTTTAATCTCTTCTGCATCTTTTTCCCCTGCTCCCAGTCTACGCTCTGGACATTTCCGAAGCAGCTGCAGAAATATCAGTTCAAAATTAAACAATGGGAACAAGGATGGACAGAAATAATGTTCCAGAGAGAAAAACAAAAGAAAGGAGGTGGACTGATCCCTCGGTGTTTTCTCATTCTCACTTTGCACCAAGGTCATCATTTGCCAGGAACAGCTCAGACCTAGCTCCTTGTAAACAATTTGCCAACGGCAATAAGATACCTGCCATAAACTACATGGAGCATCTCAGCTTAATTGTGCACCTGTGACCATAGGGTCACATTCAAAAACTGAATCCAGCCATCTCCACTGAATGGCTCTGACATTCCTGCCCTTGAATCAACACTTCTCTGTGCCATGCTCAGCAGGAACAGTAAGCAGCCTGCTTAGTCATCCTTACACAGAAGGATTGCATTTATGTAAAAATAAGGAAGGGAAAATATGTGCAAATTTAAAATATTTCCTTAGCCTATGTAGGCAGCTCCAGATTACTCACACAAATGCTATACAATCCTAATCAAGTCCCTCTGGATCCATTTACACAGTAAATGCAAATTCCTCAGGCTCCCAGAGACCCATCAAGCCCTTTACCTTACGGATTATGGAAAGTGCTTCAGTTGAAAGGAATCGTGGATACCGGACTTCATCATTGACAATGCTGTCAAAGACTTCCTCCTCGTCATCTCCAGGGAATGGTGACTGCAATTGGGACATTCTATTATTTAATCCACATAGCACCCATTCCTCACTATTAAATAGGCATGAGAATAGCAGGGAGTTGCATGGATTAATTACTGTTTGGCAAGGACTATGAATGAGAAAAATGTAACTGAAGTACTAATAAATAGTTGGCTACATTTAGCAAAATTTTACCTCGGGTGGTCAGGTCCCCAAGCCTGGTTAGTGAGATCCCCTGAGGGAAGGTGGCCTTACCTCACCAACAAGCATCTCATAAATGAGCACACCCAGGCCCCACCAGTCCACTGCCCGCGTGTACGAGATGTCCGTCAGCACTTCTGGGGCCAGAAACTCAGGGGTGCCACAGAAGGTGTTTGTCCGGTCTCCAAAACCTATTCCTGTAAGAAAAGGACACTTTGGTAAAATCCAGCACACATTCCTGAATGGATCTGATGCAGCCTCACCTCCTGAAAGCTGTAGTTTGTCACCTGATGTTGTTACCTGGTCTAGGGGAATTGCCAGTGAGAAGTGTGAAACCTGAGGTCCCCAACAAATACACAGACAATGCTTAAATAAACAGCAAAACCAAGGGAACTTCCTGCACATTCCATTGCTCATTTACTCATCTACATGTTTTATACTATCCTATATTCTGGCTCCTTTGAGCAAACAAGCACATTTTAAATGCTTTCATAACTCTCCTGAAGATTACACGACAAGGTATTCTTCCCAAATTCATCATGGCCAGATAGGTGGAGGGGTTTTTTTGTTGTTTGGCTTTTTTGGTTTTGTTTTAATGTTTAAAATGGGGATTAATACAAGTTACACATAAACACCTACTAAAGCCCAGATCCTAAACTGATCCTGATGGCTCAATTTCACCTTCTCCAGTTACTCACCTTCCTTACACAATCCAAAATCTGCAATCTTCACAAATCCTTCAGCATCTAAAAGGAGATTATCCAATTTCAGGTCCCTGCAGGCAAAGGAGATGAAAGAAAACAGTGGATGAAGACTGAGTATTGCCACCCAACATGTTTTATTGCAAGAGGCAGAATAAGAGAATAAAACCTAGACTGAGTAAAATCTACATTTGGTTTAATAGTGCATTATTTGGAAGACTGCCCTTAATTGATTGATATTTTCCCCTAAACGAAAGGCTCACAAAGCAGCTTGGAGCTGGGTGGGGCTTATTCACCTGGAAAAGAGCTCCCACAACAGCATGACAAATTACCTGACTATCCCAGTGAAAAAGAAAGCAGTGACTTACAGGTGCCCCCCAGAATGTATTGACATGTCACAGAGGATTAATCACCTGCAACATGCCAGATGAATAGCTTCTAGGTGACTTCCTCTACTGTGAGCACGATGAACATGCTGATAGTGACAGGGAAAATAAAGGCAGGCAGAAGGATTAGAAACCCCAGCAAGAGAGTGAGCTCCAGACACAGCTACAGGAAAAATCAACTTTCAAGTTGCTGAACTGTCTTATACTTGAGTCTCTGCGGCATTACCTATAAACAATTTTCTTCTCATGCAAGAACTGGAGCCCCAAGACTACACAGGCTGTATAAAACCTAAAAGATAGAAATAGTTATCAGGAAATATATGAGATTCAAGTTAAAAATTTATAGTGCTTGGAGACAAGACTAATTCTAACTCACTGTGCCATATGCTCCGGAAAGACATCGTCATGTATGCGCATCATCAGATCCCCACCTGGAGTGTATTCCATCACAAAACAGGCATGATGAGGGGTCTGGAAACACGCAAACATGTTCACAAGGAATGGATGATCAGAAGAATTGACCACCTCAAATATTCGCTTCTCACAGTTCAAGCTGCCAGGATTCAAAGAACGAAAACGTCAGCATTAAACAGACTTGGCAGAAAAGCCTGTTTTGAGAAAGAGAGGACGAAGAAGAAAATCTTTATGTCTTAAGTTAGAGAAATAAAAAGTGAGGGCTAATATAATACTTACCTTATATACTTCCAAACCTTGAGTTTTAGAGTGTTCTTCAGGTGTCATTCTTATAAAAGTTAGACACCATTCTAAGTTTCCTTATTTCTGATTTTAATTATCCAAGTCTTAAGGTCACATTTAACCTTAGGAGTACCACAGCCAGTACACACCATACCTGCTAACATTTGATTACAGTTGTGGTAATGTAGCCTCTGGCAATAGTACCATCTCTAAACAAAGCTCACCTATCAATTTCATCTCTCCTAATAATGTCTTTTTTCTTCAAGGCTTTGATGGCATACAGCTTCCCAGTTGCCTTGTATTCGGCCAGCAGCACCTGAAAGACAACAGAAGAGCTGTGCTTCAAACAATCTCGTATTTCCTTATCGGATTACTTTAACTCCAACTGACGCCAACTATTTCCATCCACTCCAGACAGTCATCCTCAAAACCAAACTCAAGGAACTCAAAAAATGGAGCACTTCTGTTTTGCTCCTTGTGCTGCAGCAGTCCAGAAGGATGTCAGCATAAGTTATGTCCTTCTCCCAAACAGTACTATAACAGCTGGCCCAGTGCTTTAGGAGCACATCAGAGTTCTCACAGAAGGAGCTATGCACAGAGTTTTAGGAATGGAGCTCTTCCACTAGTGATCCTCATGAAAGGAATGGTAATGGTGTACTTTGATTTAGCACTCTCAGGACAGCTTTCTCCAGGCTTTGAAGTCACAAATCTTCAGGAATTTTGACTGTTAACAACAGTTATCAGCTGCTTGTGTGGTTGGGCTTGGGTTTGTTCCGTATCTGCACTGCAACAAATCTCTCCTGTACTGCAATGTTTCTATTCAGACTCCCAGGCAGAGCCCCATTGTCACAACCACTGCCCTCCTCCACAGTGTACTTCTCTACTACCTTCCCAAAGTGGCCACGGCCCAACATAGCGATGCAGTGAAAATCCTCGAGCTGAACTGTCCTTTTCCTGCAGAAAAACAGAGAAGAGACAGTACCCAAGAGATGCATGAGCAGATAAAAAAGGAGTGTGTGTTTGTGTCAAGGAAAGAAGCTCTGTATAGCAAAAAGGAAAGCAAACAGCTGTGCCAACCACTCCTCACCTAATCCTGACAACTAAAGCTTGTGCTGCTGTTCTGCCACTTAAGAAAGAAGAAGGTAACCCTGATGTAAGGAAAGTGCTCCCAGTGGCAGCAGTCTGACTTCCATCTGTACTAGCATCAGGAGAAACAATTCTGACTCTTCTAGGCTTGTTCTCTCTGTTACTTTCCATAACAGGATTGGTTCCTCTCCACCCCCATCCTTAGGGTAGTAAAACTCAATTTCACCTACGCTCCTTTGAGCAGGCTCAGCAGCAACTGTAATCAGACATGAACATGTCTACAGCGCTAGGAGGACAAGGGCGTTAGAAGAATAGAAGTTCTTAAGCAGGAACTGGAAATAAAACACACTGGGACAACAGACAACATGTTGGTGGAAGAAAACAGCTGAATAAAGAGATGCCATAGAATGTAATGTCAGCCACAAGGTGTTATCAAGGAAACTCAGGCTAGAGAATTGCTAGTAAATAATTTGAAAAAAAAAAACAAAACAAAACAAAACTATGTACACCCTAAATGCTTTAGTACAGGATCATTTTTAAAAGGCAACAGACACTCCATACTCCTCCAGTAAGTGAAATGAAGAGCTGAGTATCTGTCCGTGAAGATTTTGCTATTTCTGCTTTTTCAGTCAGTCTTTGTTCAACAATAGTAAACTGGTTTTTTACTTGTCTTGGGTGTATTTACTGCTGTGTATCCCTGTTACATACAAAATGTGTCTGTATAAGTGCCATAAACTATAATCAACTTCCTGTTTTATGCCTCCCATCGTAATGAGAGACAATGTATTGCAAATCAATAGAAATAGAAGAGTGTGAGAGATGCCAAAAGTAGTTCTGGAATGTATTACTTAGAACACAGACACATCTAAATATACTACACCATAACACTTCAAACAGAAGGAAGCACTTGAAGACAGCTAAATGACTTTACCTTCTACTAAATCACCTCTTACACTGCAGTGCACAGTCTATCAATAGGCTCACTATTTGGGTTAATGAGCAGATAAGACACAGCAGACATTTAGACAAGTGAAGTTCAGAGCAGATTTTTCATTGTGTTGTCCACACTCAGCATTAAGAATTTGCTGTTGAGAAACCAAAGCACACCTTGAGCAGAATTTTAGACTTCATGCTCAAAAATTTCAGCCCAGTGACTCTTTAATCTGTGACCTGAGACAGCCCATGCTACCCACTGTTACCTTGGAGACGCTGGGATTGGAAATCCTGTTACAGGAGAGCTGCAAGACTTCTCCTCAACATGTAGCCTCTTCAGGCACTAGGAGGAGAAAGAAAAATACAGTCGGTCATCGTCTGAAATCATCAAGTCTAACCTGAACACCCACATCCAACTTTTCTCCTCTGTCAGGATCCAGCATAACCATAGACAAGTTCTTGCAGATGGTCATTGCCTCTGCTTGGAGGTAAGTAGCATAAAAAGAGATTATCTATGAGCACACAAAACTATTTCCACGTACAGTAATTTTTATAGGATCAAATCTTTTAAAACAAACACTTTTAAAAGTCTAGGATAGAACATTTCCTTCCTAGAAAATGGCATCTCATGTCAAGAGTCATAATGATCAAAGAATGCAGTTTCCTCTATCACAAAAGCCCAATGAGAAAGGGTAAAATGTAGTAGAACAGGTCATTTTACTGATCAAAGCAATTTTCCTGCTCTTTCCTGTCAGAAAAGTAGAGCTGCTCTTGGTTTTGCCCAGTTTCTTTAATGACAAAGAACCTCGTCTGCTCTTGAAAGCCTGCTGACCCTCCTTCCCTGCTTTCTCTGTGCAGTCTGTACTCTTGCCCTGAACTCCCAATGCTGACCTACCTCCCATTTTGCTTCTCCAAGAAAAGTAAGTTATAATTTAAAAAAAAAGAGGAAAAAAAAAAAAGTGCAACTCTTTTTGAAGACTCCATGCCAAAATGGCTCACTGGATTCTGAATCCCTGGAGATCAGCCTGCTAATGAGGCACCTGCCTAAAGTATAGTGAATTTCTTCAGTAATAAACAAATAAGAAGAACAGAGCCTTGAAAGAACACCACCCATCAAAGACAGCTCTCCCAATTAGCCCAGATGGTTACCGCAGAATCTGCAGGAGATGGCATTGATTCCTTGGAGATGGCCATCAGAAAAAGGCGTGGAGGCTTGGGTGGTGCTTCATCATCAAATGTAAGCTTAGCCACAGGGAAGTCACTGCATTTGTAAGACAGAATTGAAGGAGATTTTGCCTTAGGGCAGAGCATTGTACACAGACACCTTTGCATCACCTCTGCTGTGTTAGCTCAGTCCAAATCACTGGACACCAGGACTTCCTGACTCACACCAAGAGTCTGTGAAGTACCAACAAGACATATGCTGTCCTAAACTAATTAAAAGTTGGTTAGACTCACATTCCAACACTGGCTCTCTGATGCTATAAAATTAATGAAATGCAGGTATGTAGAAATAAGTCAAGAATTTAAAGGAAATCTTGATTTTAATAGCAACACAGTAGCTGAGTTTTTTTTTTCTTTCCTAGGTCCTGTGCATCAGTGGGAATAATCTCTTTAGAGAACAACTGATTCAATTTTAAAAAAATTATTTTGGGGGAAATTTTCTTCTATAGCACATTCAAAATCTCAGCTATGTCCATTCTAAATGCTACATTACTCATGAAAGCAGAATGCATTTTTATCACAACAATCACATGGTGACCTGGCATAGATCAGCTCTGTACTGGTGAAGACATTTAATGAATGGAATTTTCTTTCCTTTAGAGCACAGAAACTGTACATCTTTTTTTTTAGACAGATACATTTTTCTCATCAGTGTCTTCCTCCACCTCAGTAAGGTGCAACCAAATTTTAAGATCTACCCTACACCCATTCCAGAGTGTTACACAACAACACTCAGGACATCACTTACCTACTTAATTTGGACACTGAATCACCATGACTTTGTGGGGAAATTGGAGGAAAGTCTGTGTGATTGGGATCATTAAGTGGGGGACTCAGAGTGCTGATGGAACTACAGGGAGGGAGGAAACTCATCATCAGGCGACCCCAAGCTGCAACATTCATGTTCATTTGAGGAGCTCGGAGAAATTCCTTCCCTGGAGGAGTCAGAGTCAAAACACCAGTGAGATTACAACACACAAATTACAGTCTCATGTAGTGTTAAACTATAGTTTTCAACCAAAGACCCGTGGGTTATCCCAAAAGGGTAGCTCACTCTTCGGAGAATGGGCTTTTCTTCAGGGAATAAAGATTAATAATGATGATGATGAAACAGATTTGCTATTTCACCTAAGTTCAGCTCCATATAATATCATAACAATCCTCAAGTTGAAATTGAATAGAACTTTAAAAACTGATTTTACTTCAAGTCAGGTTTTCTTCTCTTTCAACACTACATTTTAATTATGCAGCCTGTTAACAGGAAGTTTCTGAAAATGTGTTAAAAAGAGTAAAACGTTTGGGATATTTTCATTATTTTTACTACGTCCTGAAGAGTAGAAATATAAAATCTTATTTATCCCCACTGCCACGAAAGCTCAGTATGTAAAGTTTCACCTTATTCAGCTTCACAAGAAAGAATTTGCAGAGAAATAAGAAAGTATGCAAGCTATTCCAGTCCATAAATCTCATAAATCTGAGTTGCCAGCTCTAGACACTTGATAGATAGTCAGTAGCCTGTTCATGCTGCAGTGTTTTGTAATTCAGAGTTTTCCAGAAAACCTTCCAACATCTGTTCATCAGTAACAGCATGGCTGGTTAAATTAGTACAGTTTGAGTCCTGGATCTTCTCATAGAATCGTGGAATGGTTTGGGTTGGAGGGGACCTTAATGACCATTCAATTCCAACCCCTTGCCATGGGCAGGAACACCTTCCACTATCACTTCAAGCTCAGTCCAACCTGGCCTTTGACACTTCCAGGGATGGGGCAGCCACAGCTTCTCTGGGAAACCTGTGCCTCACCACCCTCACAGGGAACAATTTCTTCCCAATATCCCATCTAATCCTATCCTGTCAATGGGAAGCCATTCTCCCTTTGTCCTGTCACTCCAGATCCTTGTCCAAAGTCC
>QWTY01011821.1:0-86138 GCA_008033365.1 Pseudorectes ferrugineus
GCTAAAATGGAAGGCATCACCTTCCATTTCAGTGAGTGTATCTCGTATCTTTCCACAGTAGTCTCAGAAATGGCTTTCTGTCCGGCAGACTCGGTTCTGTCATCTCTAACATCATTTGCACTTACATTATTTACAACAACTTTACACTGCCTTTTGTACCTTATTACACTCACTAAGTGACTGTGGAATCAAACTTACTCATTAAAACATCTTTGGCAAAGCTCCTTTCTGAATCATAATTTTCATTTAGTTTCTTTTCAGAGTATAATTTTTAAAGCTTGACGTTTATTAGACAAACAATAATGAAGTTGTGAGGCCTCCAAAGTGATTTATTTTTGAGACCTCTTTCTAACCTTTTAATTTAAATCTTAATTTGGAATTAGTTTAACATGAGAAAGTGAGATCTATTTTTCACTCTAATCCTAAATCAATATTAGCTCAGAAAATTATTCTATCTGAGCCAGAGAGCATATATTATACCATTAAAAGTAACCTTTTGCAGGGAACATCAATAATGCTGCCTAAAAATAATTCATTTCCACAAATCAGAATGAGAAATCCATGGGGGTTTTTTGCCCGGACACCTTAAAATAATTTTGTCTCTCCATAATCCTTCTGTGTATACTGTTCTTGCTTAATTGGTGCTAATAAGAATGTAGAAATAAGGTGGTTAACACATCCCCCAAAATGTTTGCCTTGACATGTGTAGAAAGGTTCTTCTATCTAAGACACACCAAGACAGGCCACAGAAGTAATTGAGCCGAAGTACACTGGAAGAAAATCATGATTTAAAGGCAACTGTTTGATTACATTGCAAAATGCTGACATTATTTATTACAAATATCTACAAAATCATTACACTTCCATGAATTCTTCCAAGTGAGTTGAATCAGTCTTACTTAGTAGAAAGGCAGGTTTAATCAGTATTTCGCAGAAAAGAATGCTAAATACTGCAAAATTGCTGAACTTAATCTCTAGATATTAATCAAAATAAAAACGCTCCAAATATTTTATTCTTTAAGAAAACCTTACAAACATAATCCCATCCTGGCACTGGGAATATGCAATTACTGCAAATTCTGTGGTTTGGTTTTAAAAAAAATAAAAACAATTTTAAAAAAAAGTTGCTGAGGTGTTTCCTCTTCCACTGATCATCACTCCCTTATTTTTAAAGCTCTTGAGATGAGTTTGTCTCCTCAGGCCAACTGGGACATCCCTGCAGAATTTCCTCTCCCTGATGCCTTTTCAGTGCAGACCTAAACATGGATGTGTCCATGGATATGGACACATGGATGTGTCCACAGTAGCTGTGGTGTCACTTCATGCCCCTGATGGTCCCAGCAATGTGGCAGGACTGAAAACCAGCCAAAGAATCAAAGAGAAATGGTGGGAAAATCAGATTATTCTTCTTGCCATCACAAAGCTTTCCAGGAAATTGGCTTTCCAACTAAGGGAAATCAAAGTGCTCTGTAGTGGTCTGTGAGGAAGTACAAAATCAGCTGGAATATCAGTAAGGTTTTAGTTTTCTTTGAATGAGATGGTATTAGACTTTATAAACACTATATAAATTTAACATTATTAAATTTCATCACATTCAATAATTTTTTTTCCTATATTAAGAACATGCTTCTCATGGGCTGCGTGGTTATTTTTCCACTTCCAGAGCCCATCCTCCCGCACATGCAAAGGTTCAGACCCTTCCCTTTCTCCTCGTGTGCCGTAATTCTGGTTGGCTTCGGGAACTGAGGTTTCCAAAGCACAGTTCTGTGCCTGTGCCACCAGAGCCTCCAGCACAGAGGTGTGCCAGGGCACACACTGTACTCCATCACTGCTGGAATGGCCCCTGAGGGGCTTGTCAGGCAGGAACAAACTGGAATAGCTCTCATCTTTCACAGACACCAACCCAAAGGTACCACTTAAGTCATCTGCATTTCCCACTTTTCCCTTTCAACCAGCATTCTGGGTAGTCTTTTCCTGCAGGTTTTAGAAGCAGCTGTGATATTCAATTGATTTTCTATTAAAGGTCATTGTATTCTCACAGTTAAATTTCTACTATAATTCAGATTTATTTTGGTTTGGTCTGGGGACATGACAGAGGTTAACCCAATTCATAGATCACATCAGATGAATCACACATGAAAAGTTTCCCAGGTCATTCAAGGTGAAACAGAATTTCAGATGGAATACCCTCTTACAGAAGAAATAATATTTAGGTGACCGCTGAACAAAGATGTGCAATAAATTCTAACTCAGAAATTGCACTGCAGAAGGAGTACTGGAAACAGTCGCTGTTCTCCCAGATTTTGTGCTCCATGCACACAGCAGCTACGAGCCGTGCCCTGACATGTACAAAGCATTGTCTAACAGTACGAAATCCCAGCGCTGATGAAACTCCGATTACCACCCACTGAAATGCCCAATTCTTCCCATGCCTTTTTGCATATTTCCCCCCCACCTAGCTGGCTGAGCCATCCTGCTGTAGTCCCGAGGTGTCTGCTTGTTAGTCTCTGTCTCTTGGGCAGGGGGGTTAAGACTTTTTATTTCCAGTAAGGGTTTTTATTCCTCCTCTGTTTTTTCTTTTCTTATTTCTGAAGAACGACACATTCTCTAGTTTAAAAAAAGCTCGAGACAGAGTGTGAACACTAATTAGTAAAACGACTTCAATGTATGTACTTTATATTTTTCAAGTATATTCTACACATTATCAAAAAAAAAAAAACCAACCTAGAGGAGATCAAGCAGCGAAGTTATTCTGTACTGGTGGTACTAGAAAAACCCCTCTTATAGAAATAAAATTACAGTTTTGCAATGTCATAAAGAAGGAAAAAAATTAAAGGTTGCCCAGAAATATCAAAAACATATGCTTTTTATGAAGAGCATACTGCAGAAACCATCTCATTTCCATGAATTAGCATTTGCTCATCCTTATTAGCAGACACATATGCCTACTTGTCCTGTAACATAACATTGAAGGCCAAATTAAAAAGATGTCATACACCAGTTGCTGAACAGAAATTATTCATATCAAAAGTTCATTATTTAAAAGACTCTTAAGAGGACGCCAGTGTTGATTTGAATTGACTCCAGGCATTTTTCTGCTTATTATTTGGAAGGTTGTAAGTTAATTCAGTGGCACTTCAGTTTGACACAAAAAGGTATAATGCGAAACTGAAATCAGAGTAATAAACTCTGACAGGAAGAAGACATTAGTAGGAGCAACCAATGACAAAATAAACTGTAGATCTAAGCAATGGCTTATCAAACCTAAGAGGATTTGCCTAATTAATCCTGTGTTGCACAGCTATCCAAATTGCTTTTCCGTCCAATCCATATTGTTACTACTCATTACTTACTCTTGGCTTTCTAGAAACGAGAGACATATCACGTAACAAGCTAAACAGTATCACCTATTTTTGAACTGCTTTACTGCACTATCCTGTAAGCAGTTAACTAATGCACTGCAAAAATATTTCCAGAGCTCCAAACTGTTTGGAATTTGTTTCTTTTTTCAAATGACTACCCAAAAGGTAACAGTAAGCATCAATTATTTGGAGAGCAGCATTTGCCTTTAGAAGGGAACCTCTTTTTTAGAATAAATTGTGGAAAAAGGGCTTTATGTCTTCATACTTCATGTTTGGGTTTGAGTTCACCGAGGAAAATGGCTAACAAGAAGTGTATTGTCCGTGAAACCCAAATGGTTACAGTTTAAAGGCTGCTCTAATTGATAAATGTAAAATATCTGACAAAGAAGCTTCAGAATGTGGCAGGTGTGTGTCATGTATAGTTTTACTGTCTAAGTAAAGCAAACATATGAAGAGATTAAAAAAATAGATTAAGTGTTTTATAAGCTACTGCTAGCCTACACTAGCCAGCTGAAGGCTTTAAATAATTTAATCCCTTCAGCAACTGCCAGTCCCAACTGCAATACTGAAACAAGGTCTGAATTCAGTTTGAAACCCAACAGGTGCAGTCTAATACTGCTTCCTTAATTCAGCTACTGATCTATGTTTATGCTTGTAGAGGACAGCATATTCTTAAATCCACCATGGCATTAATTAAATTAGTCTAAGTGCCTCTTGTTTTATCCCATCTTCTACTATCAAATTTACCTCAGACAGTACTCCGTTTCTTTCCCCTCCCCTCCAGAAATGCTCTTCATGCCAGATGGAAGACAAAGACTTCTCAAAAAGCTTTTAAAATAGATTTTTCTTTATATATAACTTACACAAAAACACAACCAGGGAAACTAAACAAAAAGAAAACATTTAATACTGGTTTTCTTAGCCTGAATTTTAAGATTTGAAAGTGGAAGGAGATATATAAAGTTACTGGCAAGCAAAGTCTCCGATGCCATATCATCACTTATACTCACTCTTTTCTTTGGATAATCCAGGAAATTTAAGTTGTACCTGATGTGCATAAGCTATTTATCATTCTTATATGCTAATTATTTTTACCAACATTTGCTAGTAGCACGAAATAATGCATATTGGCAAAAGTAACAATTCAGTAGGAAAAAAAAGAAAAAGTCAAAGTAAAAAAAGCAGCATTACTACAAAGTTTCCAGCAACGGTAACAGGCAGGGTCCCCACCACCCTCCTTCTCTTTAGAATCATGGACTGTTTAACAAACCACAGGGAAATGCTGCTCAGTATCCTACTTCCCAGAGAAATTTAAAGGTTAATCTACATTTTTCTCCAATCGCAGGACAAGAGAAGAGGAAAATTCTCACCACCTTCCTTCTTTCACTTTGCCAGCAGAACTGGAAGATGGGACAATCCAAGGCACAACTTCCGTTCCCTTCCTTGCAGACTGGGCCATGCTCACTCTTGGGAGGCACACGGAGAGTTTTGTCTCACAAGCAATTAAGCAGCATGTTTGGCATATGCAAATGAGAGGACAGAGTTACTTTTTAATGCAACCTTAACTCAGAATTTCTGGATACTTAAGTAGTGAGCCATTGGAGTAGTAAGGCCAGCTCAGACAGCAGTTCATACTTCAATTTCATTCAATCAATCAAGACTATAACACGCCATGCAAGGGACAAGCAGCCTTCTGAAAATAAAAACAGATTCAATGTACATTAAACAAAATGTTTTCTTAAATCCCAAGCTGCTCAAGACAGTAATACCTAGCTAAAAAAAATTGCAAAGATTGTCATCCATAAAAAATGTCTTGTGGCTACAACAAAAAGTGAACTCTCATACACCAGCATAGATCTGAATTTCCAGTAATTCTACTGGCACATGGACAAACAATACTCTTAAGTATATTAAAAGTATCTTTGAAATCTTTGAAATTTCCACTGTTCCGTATATACAGAATGCAACTTTTAATCATTAGCCAACAACTATTCTTTTGATTATGTGAAGTAATACAGGCAACACCCCTCCTCTATTTCAAAACTGGATGGATAATGTTGAGGTAACACGATTTTATTAACATTGACAATGTGTTCTCTGATCCCAGTTGTACTTCAAAGCACTAAATGAATGAATTTTTGGAGCACAGAACAACCCAAAGTGAATTCAAAGCTTCTGAAATGGCTCTACCACTTAGTTTATACAAGCCTGAAATTTAAAATTCAGTTTCAAAACCATCTATTCCAGGATTATGGCTTTTGAAAGAAGGAAAAACCAGGAGGAGGGAAAATTTACAAAAGACATTGTAGGAAATCTCAGCAGTGATAATAACTGTACTCTATTAACAAATCCCAGTTTTAATTCAGAACTCCCTATATGTCAAATAACTTACAATATTTAGGGTATAATATTTTATTACTGTAAAAATGTTTTTACATGAACAGTTTTTAGTTATGTGAATAATCACTGCCTAATAATTTCCTGCATAATCTTCTGGGATTAAGTTTGCAGTATCAGACCTTTCTTAAGTATTTAATTAATATTATGCTCAAAAAACCCCCAAACCAAACCCCCTTGGCATTGCAGTGGTAAAATACTATGCTACTCCATGGAGTTTTGGGGCAAAAGTAATGCTTTTATGAAGACCTGCACTCCCAGAGATAGCTGGTATGAGAATGTGTGTGAAAGCATGATATAGACCTAAAAACTAGAGTCAGACATCTGAAAGACCTCAAAATAATAATAAATATTGTGTTAGTTTAAATTCCAGCCTTTGTGTTTTTAAAGCTCACTACTTTGTTTTCTTTTCTAAAACAGTTGCTCAAGAAAATCTCAATTAACTGAATTTATTTTTCAAGAACAGTAGGATTTTAAAGAAAAAAAAAAAACTGAAACCAAACCAGCTGTGCTGAAATGAGAAGAGACTCCTAAGACCTGCCACTTGAATAGAAGGCATTGCAGCTTCTCCTTTCTGTGTCTTGTAGAGATTTAATGGGCAATGAAGTCATCTTGGTTCTCTCGTCCATTCCCTTCCTGGCAACATTTGTCCCCAGGTGTACAATCATAGCTGGAGAAATTAATACATTTTTTCTTGCTTACTTGCAGTGTGAAGGGTACACGATGCTCTTGGTAGCTCTTATACCACCCGATGCACAAAATCCAGGCAGAGTCTGGCCTTTCATCGAAAGCAGTGCTCCAAATCTGCTTTATTTTGTTGTTCATTTGTCAGCAGAAGAGTCCTGGTACACGACAGAAAACAATACCACTTGCTAGAGGCAAGCGTGATTCCAAAAGACACAGCCTAATTTTTCCTCACAATTCTGCCAACACACAGCATTACCAACTTGCAAAGCTTCTGGGGAGACTCGCAGAGAGGCTGCCAAGCTGTCCTGGTACAGTGATGTGGGCTTATGACCAAAACAACTCCCATGCAGGCTGCTTTGCCATATTGCACAGTAATGTAAGTATCCTTCCATTGTATCAGGGTTACTCCATGAAATCCATTGTCTTATCTAATCTGGAATTGTTCAGTGGCTGGAGGATACTTTGGTCTTCACTGTTCCTTGAGCAAGCAACAACTGTCTGTGTTGAGTCTTCACTCGGAAGGCATCACAGCCTGGGAAGAGTCAGAGCAATTTAAGGTTACACTGGTGGGAATGCCCTGCCCACTGTTGTATTCTTTCTCTCTTCCACCCATGTGTCAGTATTTTGGACTGTAAAAATTTCTGTGGGAGCAGGCAAGGCCTCTCTAGAGATTCCCAATTTCATGACAGATGTTTGCCACAAACCAAAGCGAGCCTCCAAATTAGCAAATAATGTTTGCTTTTGAACAGCATCTTTTTTTCAAAGCTGGAAAATGATGTTTCAAACACACACTCATGTATTTTAATAGACAGAATTTGGCACAGAAGCACACTGGAGAGAAATCCAGCCCTCTCCTGCTTGTGCCAATACGAACTTGATCACTCGTTCTTTGAAGTGAATAGTGAAGTCTCAAGTATCCACTATACCTCTGTAAAAACAGTACTTATTAAACAGGTTAATTAATAGCCTTGTTTTATGGACACTGGAAATGAGATGAGTAACTCCCTATTCCATTTGGGTTCCATCCTATGCCCAGTCACCTCAGCATGACTGTCTCCATCTAGTCAAGTAAATGGCAGATTTGTGACTGCAGGGTTTTTTTCCACCTCTTCCAGAGGAGGAAAAGTTAATGTTGACATAATACCTCTTGCACGTGCAAGAGAAAAAGTGGTCTACTTTGTGTCAATTCTCCATTCCTGTGAGAATTAATTCCAAGAGCAAGCAGCAGCCCCTCTGTTGTCAAGTGACTGTAAGTGATACGTGGTAAGTGATACACGGAACAGAAGCAGTGGGCTACATCCACACCAGTGCTCCTGCAAGGAAAGGTGTTACACCACATTAACCTAAACTGTGCAACTCCGCCTGTTCACTCTGTGGCTCTGGGCTCTAACTCCTATCCCCACTCACAGAGACATGATGCAGTACAGCCAGGGTGGGCACTTCCTCACTGGGCTTTCTTTGGGAACGACGTATCAGTGATTATATGAGCTAACCCTCCCCACAAAACCCTTGCAGCGTCCTCTCACCATGGCCAGCTCATGAGAGATTACTGCACATACAATTTTCAGCAGCTGACTCGTGTAACACCCACTCCTATGAACGTGTGTGACAGCTGAATCCCTGTGAGCCCCACCGTACACAGCACTGGTGAGAGCAAAGTGCGGCAGAGTCAGGAAAACTCCAAGTACTAAACGTGCCAATTCATAAGTATCCTTACTATTCTTAGTACTTAGGACTCTTATCCCCACCACCACCATCCTTTTCCCGCAAGCTCATTTTCTAATTTCTCTTCACCATTTGTACTCATTTCTATTTCAAGTTGTGTGTGTAGGGTTTTAATTATCTTCTATTTTGGGGCATTAAAAGATTCTGAATCATCCCACCTTCTGGGAGATTAGTAAATCCAGCGATTATCAACAAAAACACTGTTGAATGCCTATTATCCATGCTAATTATTCAATTAAAAAATATGCTGGAGCCATCAGCAGGACACTTCCATTTCATGGTTGAATAAAAGGAAAAACATCTTTCAAAATTGCTCTAAAGCAATTATTTTAAAACTTGCTTTTCAGAGCTAATCTTTCCCCAGTACCTCCATGCTGGTACAATAAAACCTGTGCATAGAGATCAATGGATGTGGCAACCCATGCAGAAAAAATTCAGGAGATGCAGAGACTTGTCTTGGACCCAAGACAAAGCCCTAATTGGTACCCTTTTTCCCCTGAGCAGAGTACATTTTGTTTCTGCCTAACCTTTTCAAACACGTGGATGCTGCCAACACGTGCCAGTATCCTGACACTCTTCTGGTCTCAGTATTTTAAGCACACATTTATGATCATGAAGGTAATTTTCAGCCTAATCAATCATGAGACCGTCAGTAGTTCTGAGTCTTTAGAGTGATTTCTCCTCTTTCTAGCACTTTCTAGCACTTCAACCTTTTTCTTTTTTTTAATTTCTTGATCTTGATCTTGCAATCAGAGTGCCTATATACCATCTTATCATCTGGCTACGGTCTGAAATGAATTGCCTGACTAAACTGGCAAGGAAACCCAGCAGCAGGTGGAAAAGTAGCCTGGGATGGACCTTTCCCAATAGGTATTTACACCAGTCAAAGCAGTCACTGAAATATGCTTCCTCTCAGGTCTGTCAAGCCAGTCTTAAATTCAGAGATGCCCTTATACTTCATCATCATGGCAAATTGAGCTACTCCAAAACTCCTCTAAATCCTCCTAATGAAACCCTGGGTGCATTTCAAAGGAATCTTTCGTTTCTGGGATCTGTTTGTGGCATCTGTGGAACATGAGTTAGGCAACACAGAGCAGCTTGCCAAAACAAGCAATTTTGAAATTAGCTAACCCAACAAGCACCACTACATGAAGATCTCACATTACCTGTCTGAGATTCCCATTATCAGGACATTTAGCTATTACAAATAAAGATGCCCTAGAATGAAGGATTTGAGCAGAAAACACATCTGGAGGTACACCGGTATTAGGCATCAACTTGCAAGGCTTGCCTGCCTGCCTTTTATACTTTCACAAAGATTTTCAAGAGGACTTTCAAAGGGCCACCACAGAACAGTATCTACACATATTCTGCTTCAAGGGAGGATAGGAACAAATAGGGGTTTTATTCTAAGAGATGGCATGTGCAGGAAGCCTGTCAGTGCCTTGTAATTCCAGGTACAGTCTGTGCTCACCCTAGCAGCAAAAGCAGCATGGATGTGACCACACAGAATGGGCTCTGGAGAATAGAGCACAAACATGGGAGTCAGCTGTGCATGATGCCAATGAACGGGTCAGGGATCACCATGAAAGGCTCCTGTCAGACATATTTGTACACATATTTTTATACATACACATATAAATATATACACAAGCTTTAAAATACAAAACAAGGATGAATAAATAAATTTCAGACTTGCTATTTTCAGGTGCATTAACATCTGCTCTGCAGACACAAAAAGCCAAAAAGGTTAGACAAATGACTATATGCAGCTTGTGACTTAATATGAGAGAACTGTGTCTGCTGCCTGGCTCTAGGGTCTGTTCTTCCATTTGGGGCTAATTGGATAGGTTCCTGATTCCCTTCTATTTCCAGCCAAATGTAAAAGCTGTGACCCCAGCATAGCACTCCAACTACCACAACCACGCTCATTTAGAACAACATGGTCGTATCCTTCATTGGGTCACTCCGCACCTTTGTGCAGCTGGCACAGACCAAACACCGGTGGCTCTGTGGAGAAAGTTCTCCATATCAAATGGAGAAATTACTCTACCCAGTCCAACCTGGAATGATTCTGCTCAACCTTCAGTATCAGACTTGACAGAGAAGACAACTGCCATTTGGTAAAGCCACCCACCCATCTGTCTCATGAAGATTGAGGTCAGCTAACAAGCAGCATTTCTGTTCTCTCCTACCCAAAGCCAAACACAGAAAAGTAACATAAAATCAAAATATTGAAAAATCCTTCAAATATTCTGTTTAAATTACTATTTCCATCCCCATTTGCTTTTCTCAGTTGCTTAACTTCAAAAAAAAGGCCAATGTTAATGCAGAGCCCTGTGTATGTACATGTAGACGCCTGACACACCCCAGCGACTTGTTTTTATGGAAGTTGCACAGTAGTCCCTGTGTTGCCTCAGTAACAACTCCTACACTGGGATACTTGAGGAAACCAGGGCACAACTTAATGAGTACCATGGCACGTACTCTGTAGTCCTAAAGCTACTTCAGCAGTGTCTGGGAGGAGCCTGTTTACTCCTTACCTTCCCATTTTCAAAGAGAATATGAAGTAGCCTGTGTCACCCATGACATACGTGCAAATCCCAGTGCTGTGCAGAGCAATGTGACACAGTTACTGGCACAAATTATTCCAGAGAAATTACCAAAATATTGGGTTTGGAGTCTTTTCCTAAATGTCTTCTACGTTTTTTTTTTTTTTTAACCCTGTCTGAATGCAATTTATTAAATCAAATATTCGGTAAGAAAGAAGAGACAAGAAATTAAATAAGAGGGAAAAAAAATAGTGTTAGCCTTGAGACAGAATAGGGAAAATCCTGGATCCTGTAGGGAAAACATTCCAGCTCGGTACCGACTAGATTAGTGATATTCTACAGCACCCAAACCCCGTTCTGGATTTCACATGATCCCTTTGTAGGGGAGCTAGCCTATAGTAAAGGAGAACTGATGAGCTGCAAGCACACCATTGGCAGCAAAAACAGCAATGAAAAAAGCAAGACAGATGCTTTATGAATAGCAGAGCTGGATGTGACAGGATTCTCAAAAGCTGGTAGGCAAAGTTTAAGAGGTAAGCAAGTAAACAAGCTAATATGTCTTCTTCTGGGTTTACCTTTTTACTCTTTGTATTTGTAATCTTATAAAAGCTGTTTACTTTTCCCCTACTCAAACAGCCTAGAGCTGCCAGACCAGTCTGGACTGAACACCCCCCTTTTTAATGCCTTTTTTTTTATATCTTTTTGCTTTTCTGGTCAGGAAACAGGCAGAGAGGAAAGATGGAGGCCAGAGAGCAAACTCAATAATGATTTCGTGATTTTTTTTCAAAGATGGCCAGTTCCTAAAAGGATTTGAAGGGTCAATAGGTGTCAAGGAAACGATTTGCTCTGGAACTACAGCACCTCTTCACATTTTTATAGTAATTGTTAGGGACAAGACATTATTCTTGCAATTAGGGGACAAATGCAACAGTCTACAGGATCTGACACAGCTGATGTGCAGAAAACAGCATTGCACTTGGGAAACGAGATGGCCACCTCAAATATACTGCAACCCCATTTTGAGCTGAAGCTTTGCAAATTCCAGCAAGTGATGATTCTTTGCAGTAAGATCTTTGTGAGCTTTACAATCCACTTCTCTAGGATCAGAATTTAATCCAAAGACAAGGACAATCTAAAGAGAAGAAATAAAGATCCAAGATAGCCATGTGGAAAGTACAAACTCTTCAGATGGCATGTTTGGACTTATTCTTCCTTTAATAATGGTGAAGCCAGGTCTGGTTTTTGTTTATTTTTATAGTATTTTTCAAATTACACTCCAATTTTAAGCATTCATTACTCCTTGGAGATGAACTTGACCATTAATTTCAGTGCTGGTTCGAGGGTGCCTAGGATTTGAAGAAGACAAATTGTACAGGCTTTGACACATGGAAAATTTTAGCTTTGTATCATTTTTGTAGCATTTTTTTAATTTGCAAAATTGGCTAAAGAGAAAGCAAAGGGCTGCTACACTTCTCTTACTCTATCCCCCCTCAAGCTCTCTGTATCTGTTTTAGTCTATGGCAGGTTTAATTCTTATACATTTTGACATTGCATTCTAAATATTGTTTCAGACTTTTTTTCAGTATGTGTCCTTTTTTAATAGAAGCCAGCTGCATTAGTCCCTGGAAAGAACTACACAGAAGGCCAACTAACGAGATCTTCTCTTTACTCCCAGTAAAAAATCTGGACAATACCTGTAAAGGAGACTCTATAGTTATTTGTAAGGATTGATCACAAAATAGTAACACAAATGTTTCTCTGAATTTTATCATTTTAGAAGTGCCTAAAATATTCACTTACCCTTTTTTTCTCAGCCTACAATGGGAAAATGTATTTATTCAAAATCTTTCTAAAATAAAAAACAAATTAATTTAATTGAATCTTATATATTCAATCATTAGGAATAGTATTTTTCCTGAATTCACAAAAATTAAAGGTAAAATAATTTCTCTCAAAATAGTTGCTTGTTTTTCATTCCTTTTTCTTACATTACTGGAATGTTGTTCTGTGTCACTCAGATGTTTTACTCAAATAGATGGCAATGTTACCAGAAAGCTCTGTCAGATGGCTCTCAGACAACACACTATATCACCCTAAATGTAGCTTTTGGCCCACATTTGGTAACAATTCGGTTCATGTTCTAGAACCCTATGTCAAGCACACAAGATATGAGAAAAATGTATAAGCAATGCCCTGAGTATACAGAAGCAAGAGCACCAAAAAAATAGCTCCTAAGGCCAGTCTTAGCTAAAATGTATTTTGATAATAAGAAATATTTTAAATTGATTTAGAAGAAAAAAAATCAGAACTTCCAGATGCAGGACTGAAATTGCCTTTTCACCCAGACACCTCATGTCTGGGGTTTATAAATGCCTTTGCCTATGTTGTTACCATCATGTGCTGTGTGTCCTCCTTTTTAATAGGAGTTAACTGCAAAATTCAGAGCAAATTAAATCCAGCTGGGAAAGAGAAACGGAAGTTGTTTCCTCAATTTTATACATGCATGTAGAGATAGGCATTTTAAAAAGCTGTAGAGACACTTTAAATGTATTTAATCTAAGTAGTTAATTCTTCCAGATAGCAGTGGTTCTGTATGAGTGCTGGTGACAGCTGCTGCAGCTTTTAAGTAAAAAGGAGAGGGATAAAACAATCATTAACAGTTTTTAATCCACAGTATTCTTCTGCAGCCTTTGAAAATGTGAGCAAATACGGGTTTGAAATTTATCATAGTTGTAAGGGTCATTTACTACTGTATTTAAAACAGTGGCATTTTTCTTCATTACAGCTTGGTATTAACTTATATTTCTCACAGTGTTCTCCCTTCTCTGGTGCATACAGCAGTGCTTTTCCTTACAGACTTGAATTTCTTTGGAAAATAAAAGATATGTAATGATTTAGCACATAGTTTAGGCGTGGTTCTTTAACGCTGGTGACTAGTACCCTCTGTGAGAAAAACGGGGAAAAAAAAAGGTCATGAATTTATAAGCATGAATTCTCAAAGCAAGCCTGAAAAGAAGAGCAGCAAAAGGAAGGAGTGGAATTCATTACGAAACCCAGCAGATAATTGTAGCAACTGCGTCTTATAAAGATGAGTCACCCAGCAAAGGCTGAAACAAAAGGCAGGGTGAGGACAGAGATAGCACTGGAAAAAAGCACATCGAGCTAGATAACACACACAATGCACTCAGTCCTTTAAGTACCCCACGAAACCAGCCAAACCTGCTGTCTTTCAGTTTCTAAACACAATTACATCCTTTGATGAGCAAATAACTTACAAGACACTATCACAGTTCCACCCTTCAGCCTATCACATATGCAGAATCATCAGTTCACTTATCATACTCCCTTGACATTGTCTTCATTATCTGAACCAAGAAGTAAATTGCCACTTGCTTTTCACCACCACTTGGACATCCCTCCATAATACCACACCATTGGTGCTGGTTTCCACGCTGCTGCCATGGCCCCGATCTCACCAGCACACACAAACAGCAGCCTGGCTCTGTATTCCAAGAATTCCTGCTCACACAGGACCACTGTTATTTCTTGACTTCACCCTAAAGAAATTAAGGAATAACTTCTTTAGTCATCTCGGGGATCACGAAATAAAGGAGGCTCCTGAAAAGAATTTCTTAGTAGTAGTGAAGTCAACACATAGAAATGGATACTGTTCTCCCTGATTAGAGACCTGTTGCCCTTTAGACATGCAGCATTTCTACAAGGGGACAGCAACGGGACTTTCAGAAGCTGCACAAAAGCATCGGCAGCAACTTTGTCAGACTGCACTGACACAGTCCATGGACCGCCCTGGTTCTGTCCTGTCAGAGCAGCGATTCTTCCATGGGCTCTCTCTCGCCCAGGAACGAGAGCACACTCTGCAGAAAGCACATTTGGATGGTGGAGCCACAGTGGGTCCAGAGCTTTCCATACTGCATACAGCTTTGGGAAAAAGAGCCCTGGTCCTTTCAGCATCCAAACAACAGCCCAGAGGCTTGTTTCTCCCATTCAGTGAAAACAATTACTGCTTAATTGTTTCAAATCTCCTGGCAGTATGTTTGTAACTGAGAATGCTACAGTTGTCGCAATGGGCGCCGGGATTTACACGGTAATTAGTGTTGACAATGTTCCCAAACCTACTGTCATGTCTGAGTGGACGGCACTTCCGAACTGGGCTGGGATACATACATCCTTCTGTGCCCATGATTTCTAACGAATTACAGAAAAAAAAGAAAAAAAAAAAAAAAAAAAAAAAGAAAAGTAAAAGTTGTGGGATTCATTCATTTTCGACCAAATTTGCATTGAAAAACTGTTTTTCATATAATGGATGCATACTTCTGATACACAGCAGCTCTAGTTCTTTGCTTCAAGGAACAAAACCAAGACAAATGACTGCAACAAGAGTGACAACAGCAAGCCTGAATGATGAGAAATAAAGACACAACATTTCTGGTCAAGGAGCAAACAAATATAATAAAAATCCAAGGCACCTCTCTTTTTGTATGTTAAATCACTGCAGGATCATTACATTTTGAGTAATTTCCCCAGGAATTGTCCCCAGTCTTTGGAAAGATGCTCCTTGGAACAAGTACTAATAGATAAGCATGACATTCCCTTTTCTGCCTCATTGCCCACTGTATGCTAATAAAATGAAATGGCTGTTCCAGAGTAAACATTCACCCATGTATTATTATTTAAAAACTGTCAAAACAACACAAGGAAAAAAATAACAAATGCACGAATGTAACATGAAATGAACTGTAATGCAAGATTTAAGTACAATCAATACATAATTAGAGCTGCCTGGAAGAGGCAATACTTTTCAGACTGTTGACCTGAAGGGTACTTTTTCTTATATTTAGGCTGACACATTTCCCTTAAATGAGATTTCACAGGGCAGTGTTATACTATTTCAGAAATACAACAACAAAGCAGATTCTACTATAGCATGTGGTGACTGAGCTGAGGTATCATTACAGGTTCAAATGCAGTATAAGCTTAGCTGATAAAGAGAACATAAAAGCATCTCCTTAGCTTTGTGTTCTTATTAATTTAGTAAAAAATGGCACACAAGAAAACTTGGAATCACTGGTTTAACTACAGAACACAGCTCCGTTAATATGAATCCCAGCTTCTTATGGAAAAGGACTCCAGCATTGCAGTTACCATTAAGCACAAGTGTATCTGTCTGGTTGTCTGGTATGATCACCATGGTACCCAGATGCTTTAGAGATAAATACAAAAACACGGTCCTTAATTCAAAGTGCATGCAATCTGTCAAGGTAAATTTACACAGGGGTAAACTCGTAGGGGGCTGTGATTTCATGTGCAGAGTGCAGGTCTGGACCAGGTGACATCAGCAGTACAGGAGACTCACAGAGCAGTCAGGAACATCAGTCATTTCTTCAAAATTAGCTTTGATAACAATAATCTCTGACAATGGCCTCATTAGAGACAGAAATGCAGCTTAAGGTGAGACACACAGGACAGCCACCATGGGTTTAGAAGGTAAACTGAAGCAAGAAGTATTTTGTGGATCAAGCTGTACACTGTGAATGTAGGAGGAGGGGGTGGTTACTATTCCAGTGCCAGGAGGGTACCGGCATTTCCAAGATTTGTAAATCAAGTTTGCCTAGAATAAGGAGACTGAAACAATCCCAAACTTTGGTTTCTTTCTCATTGCTTCTAGGTTTCTGGGAGCTTGCGAGGTACTTGCATCACACAAACAAGCTTTGTTTCATAATAGAAGGAAACAAACTTAGAAGAAAGAAAGATTGATTGATTCTTATATAAACCCTTGTTTCCTGGAGCTGAGCTTTCAAGCAAAACATCAAATACTGAAGTTGCATAGCAACCTCCCCACCCCCATTACAGGTGGACTGGGTGGCCAGTTCCACCTTTCCTGTTTCTCCAGGCTGCACAAACATAGCGCTTGCATAGGTAGGATTTATATCGGCAGGGTGAGCTTCCTAGTTGTGGACAGCTTGTATTTAAGAAAACAAGAGTTCTGCCCAAAACACCCTGAGGTGGAAACCTGTGATGTTCTGTGTTTATGTTCTCCAGCATATTATGAAAATGAACAGCATCTGATGTCTTATAAACTCACTCTTATGCATCATCTTATGATGATTGGATTATTCAGCTAAGTAGAAGGCATTTGAGTGCAAGCAACATTATGCTTAGATAGTCAATTTTTATCTGTTGTTAATCACTAGCATTTTTTGGAAGCACTACAGTATTATATCCAATAATCACAATGAACACTAAATTTTGTATCACTGGCTTTAAGTGAGAAATAACTGCAATCACCACTATGTTTTTAAAAAGGCTTTGTCTGTGTATTTGCAACCAGAGTAAGCACACACTAGAAAACACCTGAGGCTAAATACTGGTATGCAAAAACATAACACCAATTACAAGTAAGTATGTTCTGCCCCACCTCATTTTGTTCTCCCTTTTATTTGTTGGATGATCTCTATGCTGCCTACTGGCAAGTTCCCTCTTTGATTTCCAATCATCCTTTGATGACTCTATTTTCCTTCCATACGCTCCTGCTTTCTGCCCTTCTTACTGACTTTTAAAACCCTTACACCCAACATGTGCGTGACTTTTTCCTAAAATAAGGTAAAGTTAAAATACTTTTAAAATGATTCATCATTGGAAGCTGTGACTCGACAGTAGGATTCACAGAAAGACATTTGTGATGTCCAACAGCAATGTGGCAGGAAAAAGTCCTGTAATCCAGACATAAAACCCCCTAACTTGGTGCCGTGCCATTTTCCCCGTTGGGCGGCTGCCAGGTACGTGCAGCTCGTCCCCTCGCTCCGCTTCCAGCCGAGCCGCAGCGGTGTTTGTCTGCCACCTCCCGGGTGAGTCACAGCGCTGGGGACACCGAGCGGGCACAGGCCGACCGGGACAAGCCACAAGAACACATGTAGCCATGCTAGTGGTCATCGGGCACATTTTAACGGCTTCAAAAATACTTAGGTTACAAACACTCAAAAATTTGAGAACACTGCAATCAGGAACTATGCTGCTATTTGTATACATTACCTCATCTTGCTCCCTCCAGCTGCAAGGCTTCATTTGGACCCCACTTTAATCCAGTACACAAACAAATAGCATTTTTCAGTAGTTTGTTGTTGTTGTTGTTGTTGTTGCTATTGGTTTGGTGGTTTTTTGTTTTCGTTTGGGGTTTTTTGTGTGTTGGTTTTTTTAACTCCGTTGAGTAATTTGAGGTTTTCTAGATTTCTACTCTTTTTCTGCCTAGAAATTTTGCCCAGGCAGAGCTGGTGGGTATCAGTCTCTCTCTGACTTTGAGACCCTTGGACACTGTTGCAGCCTGGCAGTGGACATGCAGGAATGCCAGAGGAATGGCTGCTGGACACGTGGGACCGACGGTGCCCGTCCTGAGGAACTGATCTGCACACAGACTGTACGCCCAAAGCATTCGGGACATGTTAGACTCACTGTATGTACACTATAAATGGTACACCCACAAATATCTGACCACAAATCTTAAGGAAAAAAACCAGTGTAACCCTGCCTCTGAGGATACCCAGTTGTTGGCTTAAACAATTTACAGCACTATGTTCACTGCTTAGCGTTTCATCCTTAAAATACAGCTTTGGCCAGAGAGAGATTCAGCTTCAGATTTCATTATGGTAAATTTTCCAAAGAATCCACAAGGCAATATAAATAAACATTGATGAATACGAATAATGATCCACAATAGCAAGAAGTGTTATAGAAAGGCAATAACTACTTGCACTGGAGAAGAATTCTGCATTGAAAACAGAACAAGATGTAAAACAAGCTTGTGTGGTCGACATGATGATTATATTCTTAGAAAACTGAAAAGCTGCTTACAAAAACTAAATTATGCAATACTGTAATAAATAGCATTAGATGATAGGCAATTCAAGCAAATGAATTGATGTTGAGGAGGCTAGGATTCAATCCAGAATTTTAACATCTTATTACACTATTAAAATACATTACTGCAACTATGTAGTCTGCTGTAATTATTTTCTACTAATCACCCTAGTTATTCACTGGTCCATTCACCTTTGTTTTCTGCTTATACACTAAATTTCTAAAATAGTTTCAATCCCACTACTGCCTTCTCCTCCTCACTACCCAAATCCCCCCACATGCTTCCTTCCCTCTTGACTACAAAGCCCAGTAGTACCAGTGCAGAACCCAAGAAAACAAACAGCAAAGCTTGTTTGGGTTTTGCTTCCTCCCTCATGTTTGACGTTGATGCACCCGAATAGTGAGACACAGCTCACTGGATGTCAAATGGGAAGGAAACCAGTTTGGCAGAAGGATGAATTTCATTCTTAATTATGGCCTATGGGAATACTAATTTAGACTGCCTTCTTTTTTTTAGCTCACAGAATCCCCATGGTGTTGTCAATTTAGAAATACAAAAGGAGTGATTATGGATTCTATATGGGACTCAGGCACTGCAGAAGTCTCACCAGGGCCCACCATCCCCCTGGCCAAGAGCAAGACAGGATCTCTCAGTTTTCAGGCCAACATACCTTTACCCTATGTTTGAAATCCATCTCAGAGGAGGAGTGACAGCCCACAGCCTCCAAAAGTGTGGTGACACTGGTGACACAGAGGGGAGGACAATCTTCAGCATCCTCTGCATTCTGGTAGTTTGAGATTCAGCACTGACACATAGAAATTAATAGGGCAGTTCAAATCTAAGGGCCTTAAACTTTCTCTCTAGCACTGAGCAGACATAATTAACATAATTATATCTGTGATTGAATCCTTTTGAAAATAAGGTTGCAAACAATGTTTTTAGTGGTCATAGTTGCACAAAACCTGTGATTTCATAACTAGCATTAAAAATAAGCTGCTGTGGCAGCTAAAATCACTTGGAAGACAGGTATGTCAGGTCTGTTTGATAACCACTGCCCCAACTCTGTGAAAGCAGCTTCCTTTCAAATTTGCTCCACTTACAGTTTGCCAAGATCTTGGCCTGGCAGCCTTTAAGGTTCAACATCTATTTAGGTTCTCATTTTCTTCCAGTTTTAAGTACCACGGACCTGCAGGTACAGTAGTCTTCAATTCCTGACCAGCTTCAGATTTGTTTTTGATTTCTGCCACATTCCCTCCCACAGCAGTATAATCCACAACAGTTTCCTTGTTAACTCATGGCTTCCCATTAAGTTTCATGGCAATGACTGAACTAAGCGTGAATCACTACAGCACAGCAGGTATTAACAATGTCCTCTTGCTTTGATATCACACACCACCTGAAAATTAAAGTGCAGCCCTTCCAAGCAGCCAGGCCTGTAATCATGTCCTCACTGCCCCAGTTACCTCGGGCTGGGAGCCTCGAGCTACTCCCCTGGATATGACGCAGCTTCAGAAGGAAGGGAAGGGACAGCCAGGTTGGAAAACAACATTGGGGCTGTGCAGGAGGAATTTGCAACTAAGTACTTGTTGTAAGCTCAGCTGTTGCACCCCCATTATTTGCCCTCATGCCATCAAGGAGAAAGCCCCAAATCAGCCTTGTTCAATGGGCCAACTAAAATGAATTTACAGCACTATCAAACTCAAGCCAGGGGACTTCTGCACGAGGCCCAAATTTAAGTTACAGTGAGACAAAACTTGAGTTAAGCTAAACACTGCTCTATTTAAACTCTAAATTTAAGACACAGAAACACTGTCCAACCTACTTTGAAACACAACCTTTCATTTACACTTTTTTTTAAGTAATGCTGCTCCTTTGGTGTGAGATTCACACCAAAATCTCAACCTGAAGAACTAGAAAAAAACTTCAGCCAGGCCAGGGAGGCAGCTGACACTCTGCAGTCCTGGAATAACATAAGTAGCGTCTAATTAGAGGTTTCACCAGCATTGCTTCAAGCATTTACTTTGAAGGAATTAGTTCCTATATAGGAAATGGAAAAACATTACAAGAATGAATTGGAAAATTGCAGGGTTTTTGGAAAGAAATTGTATTTATTTCTCAAATATTTTCAAAACAGTCTGTTGTGGCATGGAAGAAAAAGCCTGTAAGAAACAACAAATTAGGCTCATATCACAAAGTCACTGTTCTCCAAGGACAGGACAGTTTATCTGCCTAGACAGATTGATAGGCATGTTTGTATCTCACTTTTGAAGAACCAAAATTCTGAGAAATGCTACTGCACAATTAGTCAAATAACTCTTCCCTCTCTGCTCCCTTTATTTTTCCCAGGTGAAGCTTCAGAAGGTTGCATATTATGTTTTCCTTATGTCCTCCTTCCACATTTCTGTGGTTTAAGAATGTGACTTTTGGAAAACGAGGTAGAAAGGAACCTCCAGTACTAATACCTAGTTACTTCATGTATTTCTGCATGCCTGTATTACACAATTTTAAGAACACTTACACTGCTGTTGTGAAGTCAGCTAAATCACCTCGGTATCTGCCAAGTCTCCTCCAGATTTTTTTTTTTTCCATATAGCACAGTTCCCCTGCAGTGGCTGATTCAAGGCCCTTTTCTCATGAACAGGCAGGTAGGTATTTTGTAAATAAAATTAAGTAGCTTTAGGAGGAGCTGCCTTCTCTGCCCTTGAGGTCTTTTGTGACTGCGATCTGTGTTTTGAATTTGACTCGATTAGCAAGAGCTCTTGTGAGGAGGAAGGGACGAGTCTGCAGCTGGCAGCCATCGCTGGCGCTACCTCAGCGAAGGCAAAGTGCCGGAGAGGAGCCGCTGGAAGTCACCAACCCCCTCAGCTTCCTCCGTCCCGGGGGACACGGGGAGCGGGCCAAGGGAGCGAACGGCAACACCATGACTCTCGCGAGTGCCGTGAGCGCGGCTACGGCGGCTCCCGGGGCCACCCCCAGGACCGGGCCGGGCAGGGCATCGCGGCTCCGTCCTGCCCGTGTGGGGCGGGAGCGGCTCCGGGGACACAGCTCTGCCGCCACAATGTGGAAAGGGAAGGAAGGGACATGGAAAGGGGAGGAAAAAGGAGAGGAAGAGGAGCGGGAAGAGGCAGGGCATCCCCACCGCGGCCTCCCGCCCTCAGCGCGCCGCTCCGGCCACTTCCTGCCGCCCCCGCGCGCCTCGATGACGCACTTCCTCCCGCCAGCCCCGCTCCCCCGCCCACGGGCCGGAGGTGCCGCCGCCATTTTGCCGCTGTCTCGCTGCCGCTCTCCCGGGCGCGGCGGCTGCGGCCGGAGGAGCGTTTTCAAGGGGCTTTAAGCCGCTCGGGGCCCCGCGCCCCAGCCCTGTTTTAACGCGCCATGTCCGGAGAGGGAACCGCCGGCGACCAGGTGAGCGGGGGCCGGGTGAGCGCAGGCCGCGCCCTGAGGGGAGCGGTGCGGTGTGGGCTCGGCGAGGGCGGGCGTGCGGCGGGGACCGAGGGGAGCGCGGCCCTGCCCCGGGCCCTGAGCCCGGCCGGGGCTCCCCTGTCCCCCGTCCGGCGGAAGGAGCTCCGTGTGCCCCGTCCGCGAGCGGGGAAAGCGCCGAGCGGAGCCGCTCCGGCCCAGGCGGTGACGCGCCGGGAGCTCCGGCTCGCTCAGCTCTCGCCTTCCTGGCTCAGGGCGAGGTGGACAATGGACGCCCCGGCGAGATCCGCTGTCATGGTCTCGCTTGGTCGTGGTCGCTCAACACAACGCACTCGGGAAGAAAATTGCAACCCGGACAAGCTGTTTACAGTGACAGTTTGCGGTGTTATGTAAAGGGAGCGTTGGCTGAACTCGGGCGTTTAATGGAGACGGCCTCTTAAACGACACCATCTGCCTCCAGAATAAAGCATTATTAAAATACACTTAATCCTTAAACTATAAACAATAAAAATGCGTTTATTTGACAGAGGGTCTTTTTGGTGGTACAGCATGCATTCCGTTTAGTAGGGAACTAAACTAAAACCCAAGAATTGCCACCTCAACATGAGGAAGAACTTCTTTACGTTTAGGGTGGCAGAGCACTGGAACAGCTGCCCAGGGAGGGCGTGGAGTCTCCTTCTCTGGACACATTCAAAACCCACCTGGACGCATTCCTGTGTAACCTACTCCAGCAAGTGACCTTGCCTGGGCAGGAGGCTTGGACTAGGGGATCTCCAGAGGTCCCTTCCAACCCTAACAGTTCTGGGATTCTGTGAAATAACTACAGTTTCAGTAGAGTTTGGCTTGGGTTTTTTTAATAGACTAAAGTATGTATTTACCCTAACCTTTTAATTTATAGGGAGGTGCCACCAGAATGTTGTATGTCACCTTTTTAAATCTGGTATTAGTGTGAACGATCTCCGACTTATTTGCAGAGTTTCTCCAAAATGGTTTTTTTTAGTAGTTGGGATTATGTTTAAAATTGGTATTAATTGGAGGGGTGGGGATGAAAGTTCCTGATTGAGGGAAGAGTGATTGATAACAGTCACATGTCTTAGTGGCCAGTGTAGCCTTTAGAAATACTTAAAATTAAGCTGATGCCTTAGTGCTTCTTGAAGTAGCTTTTTCTCTGTAGAATGTTAGTTTCTTACAAAACAGGTTAATGTCTGTGTGTCTGGGCCTGTACTCCTAAAGGGTGGTGTGTAAATTTTATAAGATCACTATTTTGGTGGACAGGGTGGGTATAGGAAATGTAATGCTCAGAGTGTAAAATACTCAGTTTCTGCCTTATTAGGATAATTTCCCAAATTTCCCTATGCGCTCCAAGCTGATCAGGCTAGTAAGTGTACTTGGAGTATGTTTGAGCAAGAGACTCTTTGGAATGGTTCCCTTCATCATGAGCTAGATGGCTGCAAAGAAGAATATGCTACAGCAAACTTTTGTTAATGTTGGTGTGTAGTATGTTCCAGATTTAATCTCCCCACTCCAGTATGTTTTCAAAAACACATTGATGTTTCATAGCATAATTAAGCCGTTTGTTAAAGTAGCATGTGTGTTTCTGTAGCTTGTTAAGTGTTACTGTTTAACTTCAACAATGCTGACTTTAGGCTTTATTTTCTTTTGCAAGGGAGAATTTGATAAGCAAAAGGTTGAGTTACTGACTGTATACTGCATAAAAGTAGCAGGTGTAATACTGCTATGCCATATCTCAGAGGGGTTTAGCATTCCAAGGCCTATAAATTGTTATTTGCAGCCTATATAAAGCACGTAGTCTGACCTGTGACTTGGGCTTTGGTCCATACTAAGGTTCATCTTTTTTGCCCATTATTATTACTGTGTTCATGCTGGGTGCACTTCAAATTTAAAAAAAAGCTCTTATAGGTTGGGTTCATTTTTATTTTTTTATTTATACTGCTTTATCCTCTTAATGAAGGCCTCTGGATTCTGCTTTCCTGGAAGTGTCTAATTTTATTATGGTCCCTTACCTCCCTTCCATCAGTTTTCTTCATTTTAAAGAACAGCTTTGTTCTCACCTGGCAGACTTCTGTTTCTGACTGCTAATGTTGCCATAGGCCGTATTTAGATCCCAGTGTCTTTAGCAACACTGCCAGGGAGTTTTCAGCACAGAGGCTCCCCCTCACCCCGTGGTGTAGCCAGAGGGGTCCCTTCAGCGAGCCTGGCTGTGGTGTGACGTGGCGTGAGGGATCTAAATCCAGTGTCCTTGGAGGGAGGAGCAGCAGAGCCTGGTGATGGGGGCAGCTGGGCCTTGTTCCCTTCCTACACTGCAGCTGCTGTAGACCAACCTAGGCTGCAAGGCCTCTCTCTAACTTAGCCTGCACAGTGTTCTGAGGGTTCTAAATGTGCCTTGCTGTAGGAAACTGAAGTTGGGCAGAGGTTGGATTGCAGCTGCCTTTCCTGTTTCAGGTTTCATGTGCTGCTTCCATGACCAGCTCTGAGGTTTTGGGTGCCGTTTTCATTGGCGGTCACAGGGATCAGTATGAAGAGGGGACTGCACCGTTAATTTGCATCTGTGCTGTGCATAAGATGTAAATGTGAGAGTGTATGATGCAGGTGAGAAATCTTTGACAAGTCAGAGCTCTTAGCTTTGACCCACTCTCAGGCAGGGGGTTCTGCATCCTGCTTCCCAGATCCTAGCTTTTGGAAGGCACTGCCAAAAAGCAGCCAGGTGAATAATAAATTGCCATGCTGTCTCTAGCAAGTACAGAGCTGTGGTAGTGTGGAGAGGAAGAACAGAGTGGAATGCTGATTGTAGGAAGAGAGGGAGGATAAAGGTAATGTGAGATAAATGTAAGGTTTAAGACATAGGTGGGCTTTAGGAGGCTTTATTGTACCAGGTGCAGTGCAGTTGAAACATGGTTTTGCTGCCTTTAGGCCAAGCTTAGCTCCAGGAATTTTTGGGCTGCTTTACTGTGTGGATCAAGAGCCTAATCTATGTTATGTAGGTTGTCCCCTTCTTATGTTATTGTAGAACAGGCTGGAGCAGGAGGACAAAGAAATGCAATGAAGCCACAATTCTTGGAGTATATTTTGAATTCTTGCACTGTGTTAACTGTACTGGACCCAAATTAATCCTGCAGAACCAGTTGAATCATGTGAGGACTTAAAATCTGTCAGGCCCCTGCCAGACTTCTGGTAAGGCCTCCATGATGTTTAACAAACCAGAATTTCCAGGGTCAGTTTCTGAAATACCAAACACTTAGCCCTGTCTGTGTCATAGAAATGCACTTTTGTAGACTGAAAGGCTGCATCTGCCACTGTTTGCCAGAAGATTCCCTGACATGCTCTTCCCAGCCTAACATGTCAGGGTTACAAAGAGCCCGTGCTTGCACCTCTGTATGTCTTTACATTTTTCTGGTCCTGAATGTACACATCTAATTTCATTTCAGTCATGGTGGTTGTTTCATGTGCTCTCTAACAAGACCTAAATTCCTTGTTCTCTCTGCCACTTTCTACCATGGCACAACTGCTTTTTTTTTCCATCTTAGTATATACTTGCCGGGCATCAACTTCATCTGAAGACGATGTAACGTTTGCTTTACTCGCTGCATTAGTTGCCTTCTAATCTTTTAAGGTTAGAACATGCATTTCACGGTTCCAGTAACTGTTTCTAAGATACATACCCCACTCTGTGATGCATTTTTTATGTTACATGAATATGGATCTGGTCTAAGACCGAGCTGTGGAAAAAAAAGATGTCTGTATTGTCTCTGTGACTGTAGAAAATACCTCAAAAACAGTTTGTTCTGGTTTCTTGATGGTACTTTTGTCCCTTTTGATTCCTTCCTCTCTTTGTCTTGTGCCTGTTTGATGTGGTACATCATGAAAGTTTCTGCATGCTCAGTACAATGGTAAATGTTGTAGTTTAGTTTAACATTTTAAAAATAGATGTCATTGGATGCAGTGCTGAAAGCAGATTTTTTTTTGTGGGATTGTGTGGGTTTAACATCACAGGAGGAGCCATTTTAGAGAAACTTCTTTAAGAGCAGACAGAATGAATACAAGTATTGGTGAAGGAAGGCTTCTGAGTTCATAATGCAGTGGTTTAGTGCCAATTTTTACACGGTTGTAAATAAATTATAATTTAGGTGTATTTCCAGAGTCAGTAAATTCCAGGTATGCCAGTAAGAAGTTAAAGTGAAAAATGTGTCAGTCCAACGTTTGGGAAAGAGTCTGTGAGGAAAGAATGGTAATCATTACTGTTCTAAAACTTTTAATTTATCTAGAGTTTTGAGCCCAGATTATGTTGGGATGGGGCAGTACTTACAAAATTACCCTTTTTTGGTTAGGATGAATGTGCTGGGCTATGTCTGCTCATAGTGATCCAGTCGTATGGGACAAAATGTTTTCAAGGCTGTTCACAGTTAAATTGATTTAGTGTAGAATAGAAGAAGTCAAGGCATTAAAAACACTTAAGAAAGTGCAAGGATTCATAAAATGAAACTACAGTTCCCCCAAGTGAAGGGATGTTTTACCGAGGAAAGGATTTTAAAACTTGTTCTCTGCACATGCAGCTATAAATTAACTTTAGGAAAAAAAGCCTTAGACTAAACCAACCTGTAAATTTAGCAAACTGGACAACTAACAATGCTTGTTAAGTTGCATGTTAATATATTTGAAATTTTATTCATTGGCTCTGTTACAGGCCAGGCTGTGCTAAAGTGTGCAACACCCAGCCAAAATCACCGAAGTGGCTTCCATCTTAATGGCCATAAACCTCCTTTTGGATGTTGAACCAATTTGACTAAACTAGCCATTAAAATTCCTGCCTTTTCGTATACAACAGCCTACATGTCTTGTTTGTAGAAGTTCTTATTTCATAATTAGTGGTTGTTTTTAAAGCATCTTGAGCTGGCCACTGCATGGATATAACAGCTGTTTTAAATACATTTCCTTTTCACTGAAGAGGATCCTTTTGTGGAAACAGGAGGATGCCTTAAACAATTGGATGTATTCAGTCCTGCAAATAATGGAAAGGTGTTTAGGTATTTTCTTAGACACTTTGGAGTCATGAAGGTTCATTCAAGAGGCCTGAGGAAACTGCTGCTTTCAGGAATATGGTATAAATCAATAATATTCCCTTGGTGGTGATTGATAAATAAGCAAATACTAAAAGTCAACTTTATTTCTTCTGGTTTTGTTCCCTCAGACATTCTTTATGAATTCAGAATTGGATTTTGTGCTGTTGATGTATTTTGCAGGAAGGAGCTCCTAGATTTCTTCCTAGAAAATTTGGGTTTAGGTCTCTTCAGATTTGGAAAGATCTTTTTATACTTCTAGTATCTGTAAAACTTAAAATCTATTGCTATTTGTCACTGTATAAGTAATAAAAGGGTAGTTGTGAACTGGACTAGGTGGTAATAGTTTATAGAAACCCTGAGTGCTAAAATAATTCCATGACCTTCAGAGAGTTGTTTATGGGATAGGATCCTGATGATGGAGAGATCTACTGAACATAGTTAACAAAAGCAGAGGAAAAAAGCGTTTCTACAGTTTGTGTGCAATTTTTTTTTTTCAGGTAGTAAAAGTTAAAAGCCAGTATCTGATTAGGTTCAGTTTGATGGTGTTTAAGCTGATCTAAGTTGAGGCTGCTAGAGTCCTGAATGGTTTTGCGTCCTTTATTCTGCATCACATCTGCTCCTGAAACCAAGGGGTTGAACCATTAGAAAGTTAATCTCTTTTCTAATAGGATTATTTTTCTGCTGATTTAACTCCCTGAACTGGCTTGTTACAGGATGAGTTTATCTGAAAATGCTTATCTAGGGACAGGATAATGGCAGCGAACACCCAAGAATTATGTGTTCACAGTTTTGGATATTGGCTGTCGTGCAAGCAGTACAGTGAAAAATATATAATCAAAAGCTATATGCCCTTGAACTGTGATAACAGCAGCTCTAAGCACAAAGTGCAGTTAACATAAAGTTCTCAAAACTAGAACTGGCTATAGTTGGGTTAGGTTAAAAGTCAAGCCCTTTGTTCTGTTTTGCTGTGTGCTTGCAGTAGATGTTAGTCCTCACAATGGGTGTTTGCTCACACACCTAGTTCTGGCAACATGGTCCAGACTGGAAATCCTAAGTGTTGATTCCTCCAGGATATTCGGAGTGATTATTTGTGAAGATGCAATGAGGCCTTATTTTTGCTCAGGTAGAACCAGGACACTGATTTGCCTGCAGTGCAGTGTGTTCCTGAGTTGTAAATGGCTTTTATCTGTGCTGGAGGTGGAGAGGGACAGGAGAGGGAGTTCTCACTGGCTGTAAGAAGTTGAGTGTTTTCTTCTATGTGACCTAAGGTACAAGCAAGTCCAGGCAGTCCAGTTTAAAACTGTGATCATAGAGTTATTTTCAGTTTTGTAGGGTGCTTATAAGTTGTCTTGTATAACTGAATGGAGAACTTTATCTGCTGCTGCTAAACAATTAACTTGCCAACTTAGAAAATCAGTCTTTTTTATTTTCCAGTAAAATAATGGACATTTTATTGTGCTTCTTGCACAGATTCATTCATGTATCAAACATACAAAATTAGTTTAGGATTGCTATGGTTGTGCATCTTATCCCCATCTATTTTTTCCTGAACTGTTTCAGCCTTTCTGAGTTTATGACCCTGTATCTGCATAGGTGAAATCAAATTCCTGGAAGTCTTAACTCAGCTGACACTGAAGTGATTAATTTTTTGTCACATGGAAAGGTTTGAGATAATACAACTAAACTACTGCTGTGATAGTTGAAAGGTGCTTCAGTGGCCCATTCTACTTTATCTTGTTGAAAAGTCAGTACTTACAGCACAGGACCTTGTGTTTTTGTAGGGTGGGGTCCTTTTTATTGTAGCAGACATTAATGGTACATCTGACAGGCATTTCTATCTAATTGTATCCAGAACAATTTATTTGAGACAAGTAGGTTTCACTGGGATGATTATAGTGAGAAGCAGTGCTTCCCACTGATGTTGATGTATTTGAATTAGTGCTTTATTGAATAAGCAGTATTTCAGCTTTGGGTCACCTGAAGGGGTAGCTTACAGAAAGTCTTTAAACTTCAGAGATTTCATCTCCAGTGCTGTTTCTGGAAGCTGAAATCTGTTTGTGCAGGTCATTTGGGAAGAAATGAAACCACTAGTTCATTTTATATTGTTTTACATCTTAAGCCTGTATCAGTTGAACCTGGTACTACAGAATCAAAATTTTGATGGACTTAGGGATGTAAAACTATTCATATGGCAATTTATAAATTTACTGCTTTCAAACTGACAGCTTGGAGCTACAGCTATTTAATTTGATTTTTTAATCAAATTAATTTTATAGTAGTTTACTGTGGGACTTGATATTTGCCTTCGAAGATAACTCTGCTTTGAATTAATTGGTGTTAAGAATTGCTTAAACTGCTTGAAAAGTGAATCAAAAGGAATAATTGTCTTGAAACTCCTATAAAGCTCAGCCTACTGATTTTTTTCTTTTCCGTTTAATGAATATCTGCCGCTACATGTGCATTTAAGAGTTCTGCAACATTTTTGATCATTTGTCCATTTTATAAGTAGTTTTATTTTGAAAACATCTCTAAAGGGATATACTTTGAATTATATCCTGCTAGGAGGACTGACACAAAAACTGGGAATGCTGAAAAATATTCGGAACTAGTCTAGTTACCTTGTGTTTCCCATTATAAAGGATGATGGCACCTTTGAGAGAGAGAAGTGTTGGTTCTCCCTGTGCTGTTTGTCTTTTTTGGCTTCAGAAGGATGTATTGACCTGTGCCGTGTGCTCTGGGATGGCCCTGCTTGGGCAGGGAGGTTGGACCAGGTGACCTACTGTGATCCCTTCCAGCCTGCCTCATCCTGGGATTCTGGGACCTAGACTCACCCAATATTAAGAATTAAAATTAATTCCTTGAAATAATGTTTTAGCAATTGACAGGCTTTGGTGTTTGTTTTTTTTTTTTTTTTTAGAATTTTCTGCATGGTAAATCAGTCACTCTGCACTATATAGTAGAGCTGAATATTCTAACAGTAATTATGTAGTGAAATTGTAAAATTTAACCAGCAAAGTCTCACAGTAGTGATTTAAGGGTTACTATTGTTCCGTCTCACAAAGGCAAGAATTTAGTTGGTGTGGTTTCTATATTGCTATTATCTGCCTAAAAATGAGCCAGGTTTGCAAAGTTTAGTGAACAAGCTGTTTGGAGTACAGATCAGAACAATATTTCAGGCTTAATAATAAACTTTGGATCATTTAGGGTCATAACAAGCATGTATTTTAAGGGTGTCTGTGTGTGAGCTTCACACTGTAATTTTTTATGCTACTTTGTGTTAACAATGTTAGATCTAAAAAAAAAACCTCTGAAAATCATAAAGCAAGTTATTTCCAGAAGTGTTTGAAAGAACACTTAAACCTATACTATAATAGTAACTATGTTAACAAGTTTGCATTCAATTTGGTAAAGCTTTTAGCCTCAAAAAAAAGCTTTTAAACTTCAACAGGAATGTCTGAGTGTTAAAAAAAAAGAGGTGGTTTTAGTGCCAGAACTACAGGAAGGCATCTGTGGGATTGAGAGGTCAGAAAGTTAACAAAGAAATTGTGCTTGGATAGTGTGTATCTGTTTCTGCTAAACTGTCATCTCCTAGTTTTCTTGTTAAACATTTGATACCAAATACTTGCTGTTCTCCATATGCAGAATGACTCCTGCAGTAACCTGGATTTGTTTGCCTGAGGTCTGTAATAGAAATGTTGGTCTGAATTTACTTTTTGCATCTTTAAAGGTCCAGGTTGGTAAAAATGTTTAAAATTCATAGTGCAGTAAATATTCCGGCAAACTCAAATTTGTTCTCATGTTTTAGAGACATTGAATTGGTTTAGTCTAATGTCTTGGTTGGTGTCCATAACATGTAGAACTTGTGCTAAGCATGCGTTACCTTCCTGGGACAACTTGTTTTCCAGATGAATTCCAATTCAGTAACTCCATCTTAAAAACTGAGCTCTGGAATGTTGCACTGTTGGAATGTTATCTTTAGCTTGACTGTGTAGGTGGGACAGAACTTTTCAAACACTGCTTGTGATCTCTTATGTCTTCTTTTTAATTTTTCTAGACTGCTGAATATGTCCCAGAAAAAGTGAAGAAAGCTGAAAAGAAACTAGAAGAAAATCCATATGACCTTGACGCTTGGAGCATTCTCATTCGAGAGGCACAGGTTTAGTGATATAGGATTACATTTCCTTATCTATGGTCCACTCACACTATTTGGTTCTGGAGTAAAATCAACATATTCATTTACATAAATCATAATATTGTAAATGCTGTTTTGATTTTCAATTTTTAGAATCAGCCCATAGACAAAGCACGGAAGACCTATGAACGCCTTGTTGCCCAGTTCCCCAGTTCTGGCAGATTCTGGAAACTGTACATTGAAGCAGAGGTTAATATTTTTACATTTTTTCTTATATAACATTTCATAGGATTTTAAGTTTCTATTTTTATAAGCATGAATAAGATAGGCACATAATATATAGGGGAAAGGGGATTTTAAATATGCCTTGCCTTTATTTTGTAAAATAGGTACAAAGGAATTATTAAAATGAATTCTAACGTATTGGGTCTTTTATGAGTTGATGATTGTTGCATTATGGAATTGCAACAACATTAAAACTGTTTCAATGGTATTGGAGTGCTTTAGCCTTTTATTTGCTTGTCGTGTCAATTTATTGCCTCCCGTGTCACTTACTTAGAGGACTTTTTTTTTATTTACACATACAAACTTACTTGAATGACTTTCTCTGAATATTTGGTTCTTTTATTTTTTTTGCTTTCTTAGGAAATTGAGTGTTTCTGTGAACAGTGTTTGCAGGGAGGGTGTGGGGATGGAAGCTAATTTCTGCAATGAAAATGCATTAGCACAACTCATTAGCTTTTAAAAATCCCAACCAAATTGTGATTGTTTACATAACTGGGTAAGACCACTAAATGCATTGGTCAGTTGAACTGTCTTTAATGACATGCCATGAAATTCTGTATATAATCATGGGGGGGTGGTGGTGTTCATTTTGGTTTGATTCCTCTCTGTAGCTGTTATTTAATACTAATACACATGGTTTCTATGGGCATCTTCCAGCTGCACATTTTTCTTGAGACAGATTTTCTAATTGCTAAACTTCAGGGGTGGGGACCTGTATTCTATAGATGAGAAATGAGCTCTCTTTTTCTTCCATTTTATGTGAAATTTCATTGCATAGTTATCATATCTTATTTTACATTAAATTACGTATCCAGAAATGTCTGGCAGTAAATTTTGAAGATAAGGAAAATTGGGATCATGGGAATCTAACAGAAATTTTTATATGGCAGTTTATAAGTAAGATGCTACAGTGCAAAATAGTGCCATCTAAATTGAATGTTACCAAATTAAATATATAGAGTTTTCACTGTCTTGTTTCCAGCAGTTTGTAGCAGTAGTTAGAATGTTGGTGCCTATTCATGCTTGGGAGATTGCAAATGGACTAACATACAAATACATATTTTTCCTTTTTGGACCCTGCAGCCAAATCCATTACCCTCTTGTACCCTGAAATGTTTGCTACAGGTTCTAGTCTTCAGAATCTAATCTAATTTCATAGTTGCATTAAATTACCTGATTTCTGTGCTTTTTTAAAACCTTTATCTTTCCCTTGCCTCAAATTTAAGGGTTGAGTAAGGCCATCTCAGAAAGTCAGTACTATACTGTACATCCTTCAGCAGAAAGTCCTGTTATCAGCGTAAAGCTTCCTGTCTTAAACTGCATTCAGAGATGAACTGACAGACATTACCTCCCCTAATTTATAATCTAAGAGTATTTAAACATGTTAACAGTGGCAAAGCTTGGAACAGTCCAGGGTAGAATTTTTACCTGTTCCTTCAAGGAGGGCAGATCAACGCCTCAGCAGTTACAGTAACCAGGTAACACAAGGTAAATCTGAGAGGGAAAGAATTGGCATAACCATCGCTAGTTCTTGTGTGTCTGCTTATTAATACACTTCAAAGATTAGAAAAATGGAATATATAAGTCTGTTATTCAAAACAATGGAAAAATAGGCACTGTAGATTTCTGGTAGAGGTTACACCTGAAGAGGGTTATATTTGAAAGAAATGCAAGAGGGTAATTTTAAGAAATTTATCTTTCATCTTAACAGCCAAATTTTTGAAATCCCAGTTATGGCTTAATTTTCAACTTTCCTTTCCTGGTTACAGTAACATATTACAACTGATATAGTGGCCAATTTACCAACGAAGCAATATGCATTTCTCTGCTTTTTTTAAGCATATGTGATCACATAGCTATAAGTTGAAATAACTTCTTATTTCCAATTTCCTCTCTAAAAAAACATATGCTCACACAATTGGGCACCATTGTCAGTGTTGTTTTCAGTTGCATATCATATGTACAGTCCATCTGGGTGAATTCAAATCAAAATGCTTTATCAAATGTTCTTTTAACACTGTGGTTAAATTAAGACTTCAGTTGTTTTTTGAAGGCTACCTGAGTAGAGGAATTCCGTTCAGGCTTCTTTTATTGCAGCCTTAAGATGTACAAGGAGTATAAGGAAAGTATTTTCCAAAAGCTTTTTTCCTTGGCAATTTTAGTAGTCTCCTCCTGCTAGAAAGCTTTTCTTGGACTGTTCAGAAGTATAGAACTTTCTAGCCATGACTTAGTAAAATAAACCTGTGGTAGATCTCCAGCATTTGCTTTCATTTTACTTTTGCTGCCTCATTATTGAAATCTGAAAATTGCAAAATCTTCAGTCATCTGGTACCTGCATTTCCTCTGATGTCAAAACAAGCATTTTACTCTTTAGCATGAAAACATTTCCTCTTTGCATCCCAGAAAGACAGAAAGGGGGAGGGAAGTGGGGGTTCTTTTCTGGCTGGTTGTCTTTCACTAGAGAATTTTGCCCTCTGAAAGACGTAAATCAGAGCTGAATAACGTTCCCTAGTTGTGGTGTAGTATTGGAAGATGAGCCAGGGTGAGGGTTATGAAAATGGCCTTATGAAAAAGAAATTAGCTGTTTAACAGCTGTACTCTGGATGAACGTGTTAGAAGTCTTTAAATTCCCCTTTGTCTGACTTAACAAATGTGTTCTCTTTAGTCACTTCCAGTCTTTGGTAGAAATTGTTTATAAACTGTCTGAACAAAAACTGCATGTGCCAGTTCCTTTTGTAATGTTTAACTTCTAAGTGCGGGCCTTACTGCTGTGATTACCTCTTGGTTTTATGGCTGTGTTTGTTCAGCTCACTGACTGTTCCTTTTTGTGTATGACTGTGTTCCCTAGTGGAATATAGTGGAGAGCAGTGCTCACCACGTGATGTATCATCCAACTCACTGCAACTGATACACAGACCGTGAAGTAACCAAATACTTCACATTAGCATTTCATGTGCCAAGCACTGATTTATATCCTCTGCTCTCTGTATTGTGACTGGTTAGGTAGTCAGTGGAACATGGAGATTAATTAGGAAGAGCATGCTTTGACAGTTTGTTAATGGGAATTGCACTATTAAAGTTGAAACTGATGAAAAAGTTTGGATTCTTGCACTGCTTCTTATTTCTTCTGACCTTCAAAGAAGAATTACAGGACTTAGAAATAATATAAGTGGATGAAACAACTCCCAGTTCACAACTTTTTTTGGATCATAGTATTTGAACATCTAAGTAGAGTTTTGGGTTTGATAAGTATTTAAGCAAGTAAAATAGTTAACTTGCTATTCTGCATCTCTTAAAATTTAGGAACTGGAACAGTAGTGCTACTCTTCCCAGACTCTTGTTTTCTCTAGTTACTTAAAGTATATTTTTCTCTTGATACCTTTCTCATAAAAATCTCCTCTCAGAAAACTTAATTCACATGGCAGTGCGTCTTTCACAGTTGTATAAAGGAGTATGTAAGTCTCAGCCCCACATGTTCCATAATGTTAAATTCATAGATCACACAATCTGGACTCTAGCCTGCTCTGCTGATGTGCTGTGTCTTCTTGGGTAAGTTATTTAACCTGTTTGCCATTATTAAACAGATACCTACCTACCTCACAGGGTTGTTGTGAGGCTGCTTTAGTGATTAAAGTGCTTTTGGCACCTGGCTAAAAGGTGCTACAGAAATGTGAAAATAAATCCAATTTAATACCCTGTGATCCCATAGGCCCAGCTGTCTGTTAGTATTTCCTTTGTCACTTTGACTGTTTGAACCATCTTTTAGATACAGAAAGACCTAATAATGCTTTTCATGCACATGAAAGAACATTTACTTTACCAGTGTCATAAATACTTCAGTAGTTCTGAAGCAAGCATTTGAAGTTGTCACTTTTTTCTCTGCTAGTTTCCTTTGAGAAATCACCAGGTTGAAAATCCTCTTAGGCACATTTATTAAACTGTATTCAGGTATTTGCAACATTTTTTTAATGATATAAGGAATTTTTAGTTCCAGTTACTCTGAATGGAAACTTTCCTCTGTACTTGTCCTGAGTGCTTCAGGTCAGTTCACACCACACCTTTTATCTTTTTTATTGAATATACAGCATTATGTCCTGGTCACTTTGAAACGTTAGTAGGGGTTAAAAGGTTGCCATAACTAAAGACGTAAAAATCATAACCAGAAGACAGTTGTGACAAACAGCCCAAGTCTAGAAACAATAAATACAAAGCTGGTAACATGTATGTAAAAGGTTTGGCTGTTAATATATATTTTTTTGTCTTGCCAGTTTTGCAAGTAAGACTCCTGTGTTATCGCTTGTCCTAAAGAAATGCAACTAGCTACATTTGTTTAGATAACTTCTATTTCATATGGACACTTTGAATTTTAGATGTCTTGGTAACAAACCAGATGCTGTATGAGGATTCAGGGGGTGGGACCACAGGTTAGGGTTGATTGTTTTGCATTTCGTCATATGCAATACATCAGTATCTTTAATCCATGTAATTCACACTGGTGTGGATACTAGTCAGAATGTATCATTTAACGTACTTGTATATGAAAAATGTAAATAAAACCATTTAGAAAAATGATTGTTTTTGTTTAAAATGTCTGTGTTTCTTCAAAGCATTTTCTTCCCATTTTACTTTAGTCTGGTTATGAATTCAGAAAAGAAAATGTTGTGCATATCACCAGAATTATTCTGCTTGGGGAAAAATGGGAACAGACTTCTGTCAGGATGAAGTTGGAGTGATCAGAAGTCAAAGTAGAATAGACTTCTTGGCTGAGATTCTGTTTAGTGGTATTTTCAAATGAAAATATTGTGTGTATCACCAGCTGATCTTAGTTAATTTCTTAATGCAAGGCATCCCCATAATAATCCATGCCTACCCCACTAGCCAGCCACATTTCTCATGGTAAGCTTCTGCTTTTGAGAAACTGCTGTACAGCTGCTCTGTACAAATACCCATATTGCACAGTCTTGACTACCTCAGTCTGAGATTTTCAATCTTTTTTACAACTGTATTTATGATCTTTTCTTATTCGTGTGTGGACTTGTTCCATTCCTGTTAATAAATGTTGTTCTGTCTGTGTGATTATTGTAGACTTGCACTAGAAAGTGAATGCAACTTCTTTCCTGTCTCTTCTGCTCATATGTCAATACAGGTGTGTACATCTTGCATAGTTCCCCTGGTCCTACAAGCTGTATAATATCAGAAAGTTGCCCACATATTGACATTTGTAGTTTCAGAAGATGCACTGTACAACACTAGTGGGTTTCTTCATAATTCTGTTTTCTGTATTTGATCATTAAAAATATTATGGGGAAGTTTTAGGAAATTTTTGAAGTGGAAGCGATGCCTAATGAAGAGATTACTCTGAACCCTCTTCTATAGTGTGTTGCTGTTTTCACATGAATAAACACAAACTACTTCCTGTCCTGTTGTATTCTTTCCACGTGGGGTGACAGAAATATATCCCTGTTAGAAATGTTAGCTATGTACTCTTGTTCACAACACTTCTGAAGTCTCACTTTCAAATGTAACAAGGACAGTGAAAACTTACTGTGTGCTTTCTTTTGTTGAAGTCATTTGTTGATTCTTCATTGATATTTTGAGGGGGGAATCTGTCAGGTCGGGCACAAACTTGGGCTTCTTTTGTCTGAACCTGAAAGAACCAGAAGTAAAAAGAGGTTTCTTGTGTACCCTGTATTTGCTATGGATTGGTTCTCCATCTGCTTGGGAGAGGGAAACTATAATTGTAATTTCTGATTCTTTTCTACATCTCTTCCAGCTGCCAGCTGGTTGAGTTTTCTGATGTTCTTTATTCAGATTTTGAGAAGCGTGATGGCTGAGAGAACACTTTCTGTTAAACCTTCTCTACTAGTGCTACTACATAAAATAATATGTGACTTTTTGCTGCAGAATGTCTTTACAGAGTGTGGGAAGGCTTTGAGTCATGGCTGGGATGAAATCCAGTGGCTTCTCTTAGCTGGAAGGTCTGTGGAAGCAAGCCCTTCCCCATGGCATTCCTGTGTCCCGTTAGTACCAGTGGTCTTCATTTACAAGTGTGCATTGGGTTTCCACCTGATTTTTCTCTTGATTTTTCTCACCAGTGGCTTCAGTGTGATGGGTGCTCCATATCCAGTGACAGTTTTGGACTTCTGCAATGACGTGTGGTGTACCTAATACCCTATGACATTTTTTCTGTTTCTTACATAAAACAATTCACAAGTGAGAAGAAGGAATATGCAGTGGTCCATAACTGTACCATTGCATAGGCAGCATTCACTTTGTGCACATTATATACATGTAATTAACTACACATGAGGAAATCGTATAATAATTTGAATCTGATCCATATTGGGGTTTAGCTGGCTTGGTAATGGCAACTATTCATAATACAAAAGCATGGGAGCATTTCAGAGTTCATTGGAACATCATAAATGTTACATTTTAAGAATAAGTAAGCAGAAAGATGTTCTTTTTAAATTTATTTTGTGCACAGTTTTCAGTAATACTTTTCTAGAGTGGAGTCCTGTTGCATCTCAAGACAAGACTCTTGGCTAGAGCTCACTGTTAACCTGAAGGGTAGAGAGCTGGTCTGCCTCTGTTCCCTTAAAAGCAGATTGTACAAGGCCCTGTGACAGGGGCTGTGCATTAATCTTAGTTTGCACACACTGCTGATCTGTTAGTAGATGCTGTAACCAGTGGTCTTGTAGATTGCTGGGCTCAAGGCTTTCAGAGCTTTAACATCTTTGATTTACTCCAAAAGGAGAAGAGGTAATTGTTAGTATACTGAGGATATGTGGTAATTTTACTCATGCTTTCAGCCTGGCACTGAGTTTCAGCAAAACAACTTACATTTAAACTGTATAGTTTTTATCCTTAATTCAAACTCTTCTTCTAAATCAACTAATTTGAAAAGATCAGTAATGTGATGGAGGATCAAGTGTCTTACCTCCTTTGATTCCTGTCATACATCTGGATGAAACTTAGACTTTCTAATGAGGACAAGGTGCTCTCTCCAGTTCCTCATGGTTTGCATTAGTGCTTGAAATAGAGAATAAGAAATAGTGTTTGAAACTGGAGCAAGAAATGACTGTACATTCTTGCTATAAACCATCTGATACTTCTGTATGGGTTTTTGTGAGAATGAATACATTGCTTAGAATACATTTCAGGTCTTGCACTTGGACTAAAATAATGCCTAATTGTTCAATTTACAGTATTTTCTATGTCCAGACTGCAACAAGGTCATTCCTTCAGCTGTCATTCACCCTGGAAGTACAGGTTTTCAAACACAGTTTTTACTGTTTAAACAAAATAAAAATGAACTCTCAGTTTGAAATTTAGATTTGCAAAATTGGGGTGGCAGGTGTGTAGTTGTATATGTGCTGTCCTGCAGATAAAACAGGTGTGGTGACAGTAGCATGTGAGCTAACTTCATTGTGTTCAGTGGAACTGCATTTATACATCAAACTGTTTAAAACGTTTTCTTAATTTAGGATTTTGATTATTTTAATTTTTATGGTTAAATGAAGACTTACTATAGGTTCTATGCCTGCAGATTCCTCAGGAATCTCCCAGACTATGTATGTGCATACATGTTCATTTGTGTATATATATGTTTAGGTAATAAGGTCACACAGCATAAATAATGTTCTTTTTAAATCATAGATTAGAAATAGGAGCGTGTGAGCTTATCAGTGCAAATTGTCTACAGATAATTTACTCAGGCTACCTAAAAGTTTAAAGGTACTTAGAAAAGTAATGTGTGTGAAGTATATTTAGAATAACAGTGAAAAGGATTTTATTGTCTGCAGCTTCAGTCTGAGTGCAAAATCACGATTTGGTGCTGTATGTAAAGGAGTGGGAAGATAGAACTAGATTTCCTCTTCATTTTTGTTGTCTTTACCCCAGTATTGGCCTGCCTTTTCTCCATTCCTCCCTACCCATCACAGTACTGTTTTTGTGTGGTTTTATGGGCAGATGTAGGAGTATATTCAGTGTGAGGATTGTGAACTGTCAGGTATTGCTGGGGGCCATTATCTTTCAGTGTGTGCTTGCAGTTCATCTTTCAGATCATGAGGAGGTCCCAGGAGGCCTTAGCCAGGAGCTGTCATTGCACAGCTCAGATGTATTGTTTCAGTGCCATGGTTCCACTGACCATTTCAGATGGGGCAGCAAGGGAGTGGGGGGGAGATTCCCTAGTAATGAAATATAACTCCTGATTTGATTTTTAAAAAAATCTCAAACTAATCCCATGACAAACTTTTTAATATTGTTATTATTGCAGAAGAAATCTGGTACTCTTGCCACCTCTGAATTATGCTTATGCAAATTGAATAGCTGCTGGTGAGATAGTAATGGCATTGCATTTGTAAAGAGTGCAGGCACATTTAGCAGCCTGTGATGGGCAGTATATTGTAGAAACAGTTCCGAATTAATTTCTTTTAAACATTCCCTGAAACATGGTTTAGTTAGTCTCTGTAGGTTAGTCTTTCATATTGTATCACAGATACTTAGAAGATTGCATTATAGCATGCAGGAGCTTGAGGTACAAGTAGCCTTGCCATTGATGTTAATGCATCAATGATGCATTAACACTAGAATGACAGTAATTTAATATATGTAGGCTTGCATCTGCTTAAAGGTGTTACGCACTTCTAATATGCAATTAATGCAAGCTGAAGATGAGTGACAGTGAATAAGTTTACAAAAGATTGCTTTTGTAACACGTATGCTTTTGGAAGCTTAGCTTGCAGTTTTCCTTCCACCAGCTATGGCAATTGACCCTCTCCTCAGATTTTCCATGGCACTGCAGTAACGAATAGTTTTAGTAACAAGCAGTGTGCTTTGGAAGTCTCCCTTCACAACCTGACAGTGCTGACAGGTTCATACATGAAGAAACATTTCCTTCATACCAGACCAGAGCAGCAGGCCCTGTGCTGAGAGCCTTACTCTGGCAGGTTTCATTTCACTGGGGGAATTTAGTCATTCCAGTCCTGACTGACTGTGGCTTTGGGAATTTTAAATTCTGCCTTATTGCAGGATTGTGCTAGATATTCTTACTCCATGTGATGATGGGTGATAGTTGTATAAAAAGTGACTAGGAGAAAGTACAGTTCATTTATAATAAAGAATGTAAAGTTTAAATGGACTGGTTGTAAATAGACAGGAATAAATGTTTAAAAGTACACATAGGTGCCCTGGAAAAGCCTACTAGCTATTTAAGGTTTCCTTTGTAAAAATGCACTTTTAAAATAGTCCCAAATGTATGACTTGTTGGTCCAGGATACCTGAAGAAGTGCTGTGGGTGCAAGCTAAATACAGAGCAGGGTCCCCATCCCTACTCCACCCCCTAAAAAAGAAATTGCTGCCCTGATACCTGTGTCTTACTTGCCCATGATTGTTGTCCACCAGTTGCCATTCCTCAGGGAAATGTTATCAGTAAATTTACCTTGACTGAAATTCTGCACAGAAGTACTTGAGCAGGGTGGACAAGCACCTCAGAATATTCCACAGTATTTGCTATTGATAAAATATTGGTGCTTGTAAGCCTGAGCAGGAAACAGACTGTATGATTTATTGTTAAAGGATAAAACTTTAAGTTCTCCCACATACGATGTGACTAAACGTAATTCAGGCCTCACTTCTTTAGGGGGGGAATTCAATTTCAGATTGATACCCAAAAATAACACAGCACATGCTTTTTTGTATGTGTACAAGATGGGTATTAAAAGGGAAGTACTGTGGACCTTTAAAATTAGCTGACAGACTTGAATTCAGCAGGAATATTTTTCTGGCACTAAGCAAATGGAGGTAAGTTTCATGCTAGTAGTCTTAGCTGTTAAAAAAACTACTATTGCTTTATCAGCTATTTACAAAAGAAAAAAGGCACCAAGTTAGATATGACATTTATTTGTCATTTTACTGATGTTCCCAAAATTTGGGTTTACCCCTAGAAAAGTTGTGAATAAGGTCAGTCTGTGGGTTTTTTAATTTGCCAGTGAGAAAAATTTGGTGTTTGCAAATAATTAAGTTGGATAATTCTCATTGATCTTTTGTCTGAGTCAAATGAAGACTGCACTCCCCCCTTGCAGTGGGGAGGTGTCGTTAGACTTCCAGCAGTCTGTCATTTCTGCAAAAACTTCACAAACACTTTCCACTGCTCTTGGAGTGTACCTTTGTGCCTCTAATGCAGAGAAATGTTGAGCAACTGCTGAGTTGCCGTAGCTGCTTAAACTTGTTGCTAGTACCTGTGTTTGCCTCCCAGGCTGGCAGAGTTGCTAAAACTGTCTAGAAAATGCTGTTTTTCACCTGTGAGCAGAGATTTCTGCTGCAGTCAATACTGAAAGTCAGTTCTCTCCTCAAGTTCTGCCTGATTCAGTCAATCACAGCAGTTCTGTAGTGATGCTTCACCGTGTTGCTGAGCTTTCAGAGTGGATTTTTTAACCCTGCTGCGTCACCATGATGACATACACCCAAACCGAGCCGAACACCATTATCAAGCACCGTTGTCTTCCAAAACTGGGCTAAAGTTTGGACCTGGGGAGATCCACACCTTTTCTTGGGAACCTTTGCTGCCTTGCTGTGAGCTGTACCTTCTCAATTTAGAGGGCTTACATTATGTTTTGGTAGCAGGTCTCTGTTTTGTACTTAGCAAAATATTTTCTGCCAGTGGTAGAGGTTATCAGCTGAGCTGCTGTGTTAGTTATATGTCACTTTTACAGAGTGCTTTGGTATTGTCATGTGCTTGGTGTCTTTATATCAAACCTGCTCTTGGCATCCTAGCTTAAAGCAGCAAAATATAACAAAAAAGAGCTATCTTAGGATTTCTGAGATCCCTCGTATGCTTCTATGCAAATTAAATTAGCTGGGAGCCTACATACTATTTTTAACACTATTTTTCTTTTTGCAGGCATTTGCAGCATTCTGCAATCTGAATGTATTCTCTATTTACATAACAATGCACCTAGCCTAGGAGTCAAAGTCAAGTCCTCACGGTCTGAATCAAATAATTGCCTGCTGTCCATCTACTGAAGAGGCTCTTTGCTGCAGAAAGTTTTAGAACACGTTACCATGGGTTTCTGAATGATCAGTTATAGCAGAAAAGCCACGGAATGCTTGGTTAGGGGAGTAGGGGAGAGAAGTATCAAACTGGCCAAATGTCTGCTGTCTCAAAAGTGCAGTTGCCTACAATGTGTCTCATTTTGCATGGCCAGCACTTGGTGGTGGTGGGGTGCAGAAGAAAACATACTTTTCACTGAAAAGCAACAGAGAAATGAGATGATTGGTACCAAACAGGGCTTTACTGCAAAGAAGCTGTAATTGTCCAGAGTGCTCTCTAGCAAGGGGGGCAGAACTGCCAGCAGTATTGATTTGTTCTGTACAGGTGTCTGTAAAAGTAGCACATTTCTGGGCAGTAAGCAGGTGTTCTTAATAGCATATGGGTCAAGGCTGACCTTTCTTTGGCAAGGCTAGGGGCTTACCTGTGCCAGTGTCTTTTCATTACTCCAAAATCAGAATCTTTAGCTTAAATATGTGACCCTAACTCCTGGTATTTCTTCTCAATATACTGAGGGGGAGAGGTGGGAGGAAACTGGGACGTCAGTTGTATTCCATCTCTCTCTTGTTTAGGCTACGAGGGCTGTGAGTTTCTATACTGCTTTTATGACAGACTTCTGCGTTTTCTCTTCCTCCCAAGAGGTGAACTAAGCTACAAATACACCTACCTAGGCTGTATGGGAAATGAACGTTAGCACATGATTGTTACATTGAAATCTGATGTAGAACAGCTCTTCTCTCTGCTAACCCAACACCAATGAATTTCAGATAGGAACAACGTATTGAATTGTCTTTACAAGTCTTTTGTCTTAGAAGTGCAGCTGATTTAAATGGGTTTTAATCCTTTAATTCTAAGTGCACAGAGTGTATAGAAAAAAGCTCACAAACAGAAACCAACCTCACATAAAGTGTAAGTTACTCTTAGTTGACCTGTAAAATTAAAAGACTTCAGTATAGAGTTAAGCGCTCTCACCTGTCAGTGGCAATGTCACCAACATTTCATTTCTAAAGCATGGGACTGTGTGATCTGTGGTTTTACTTTCCAACTTCAGTGCATCTCTATGTAGCCAATTATTCAAGTGTAAAGCCACTTACTAAGTTATCTAAGCACTAACATCAACTCATAGATTTAAAAGTAGCTATACAAATATTTTTGTCTTGATCCTGTTTTGTGTATAAAGGGACTGTTCCCGTGGATGGAAGTCGAGCAGGCGTAGCTTCAACCTTTGGGGACACAAAGCTGAAATTTAGGGAAGGAGAAGGGGAACCCACTTTAAAAACTCTACTTGTACAGTGTTTAGGTGGGGAAAAGCAGTATAGCATTTAAATATTCTAGAAACTTGAGGATTTTGTAATATAAGCAGTCCCATTAGCTAGGATAGTAATTACACTCAAATTCAGCTATTCTGGAAAGAAGATCCAGAAGAGCTATGCAGAGCCTGTCCGTGAAAAGTTTTTGGATCAAGTCTTTAACAAAAAGATTTCCATTGTTCATGTGGTTTCGGATTAGGTTGTTGTTGATCAGTTCAGACTTGGTAACTAGACATTGAGGAGACCGTGCAGTAAAACTCCTATCTTGAAGGAAACTATTTTACCACTGAATGCTATTTTTATAGTGAATTCTGTTTTCTCTTCATGGCCAAAAGACAGAAATCTGGATGTTTAATTATGTAATTGACTCTTCCAATACAGTCTTTTTTTAATATTAATTTAATATTATAGATGAGATTTCTCAGTAACTATGATTAAGAATATGCATTCTCAAAAAAGACACAGCAGAGAATTTCCTTGATTTCTGACAGACATGTGAAGGATTTTTGATGAGAGCAGCTGCCTGTATTAGAAAAATGAGTTTATTTCCTGCACTTCAGCAGAATACCTCATTAATGTAAACCAAAAGGAGCTCAGTCATCATCTGAGGCAGATTATTATCCTAGTTCAGTAAATGATTGACATAATAATGTTTCTTAATGATTTCAGAGGAAATCCATGGCAAAGCCAGGAACCACATCCCTTCCTTTAAAGATTCTTTTCATAGCAGTGCAGTTGAAGTGTGCTCCATTTGGGTTTAGTGGGTAACCTTCAGTAGAGTTCGTTTTGTAATGCAGTATACAATATACAACATCTTGTCAGCTGCAAATCGATGCTGAGATGCAGTTGCAGAGAATTACTTGGGCCTGAGCATTATTCTGCACTATTAACTTTGAGATTTCTGATTTACGGTTTCCTCTGATGAGACAGCTGGCTTGTGTGGTCAGACATGAGAGCCTTTAGGCAGTTTTGGAGGCTGAGGATCAGTCTGATGGTTTTGAGAACCATTCTCTGGGCCATTTCTGCTACAAATTATTGGAAAATTGCTTTTTATGTTCTAAGAACAGAGGCAAAATATTAAGAACAATTTGTTCTCTGCTAACAGGCCAAGCTAGTCTTGTGCTAATACTACAAGAGTAAGAAGATTATGCTGTATGATATAATTACATCTTCTAGTATCCTTTTTTACTCTTCGAATAACCCATATTCCTTTTCCTTAGGAGAATTGCTTGTTTGGCTGGCCTTACTGGAGAGAGCCTTTATGAGACCAGTTCCGTGCTAGAAAATGGGAGCCCTTAATGCATGGTCTCTGAATGAATTTGACCACTCAAAAGGGCAGCAGTTATTTCTGGTCTTAAGATGTCTTCATGTGGGCTGCCAACCCTTTTTGCTAAGTCAGTGTGGAGGCTGCCTTCCAGATGTGTTGCTTTTTAAAAATTTGATATTCAAGGATCTCTTTAAGAAGTCAGATCTCTTTGAAATTGTAAATTGCTCAGGTGTACTTTTAACATATGCTTGGTGAATGAACAGAGATTTCTTCTATAAAAATTATTATTATTTCATAGCCATATTTTACTAGAACAAATTCTCTGAAATGCTGTAATTGACGGTGTGGAAAAAATATGCTTATCAAACTTACTCTTTTCTACCCTTTTGTGCAAGCCCTTCTGAAAAGAATGTGTCAAAACTGGAGGCATGTGACGAGTATAGTGAGAAAGGATAAAACTATAAACCTAATGGGGAACTTACTGCCCTCTAAAATACACCATTTTCCCCAGCTATAAACTCAGGTGACATAGTAAACTGCCACTTTCTTAAAAATTTTGAGGATAGCAAAATGAAAGCAGGAATGATTTTTTGAACAGCTGTATGTTACTGTAATGGACACTGATTTCTGATAGAAGTGAAAAAACACAATGATTTCAAATTAAGAGTCTTAATAAATTAAATCTTAGGTTAGAGCCTTATAAGGTGTGAGATCTGTGTGGTGAAACAACTGGCTTTTTTTTCCCCTAGGTGGTGATGCCTCACGTTCCCCTTATGCCGTGTAATCTCTTGCAGTGGTCTGATCCCTGCCTTGTTTTTGAGGTGTGAGTGTTGCAAGGATTTCCAGCTTGGGTTATTGGGTAATGCCTGTCTGGTGGTGCTGGCCAACTGCAGTGTATCTGTGCTTCTCAGATAATAGGCACTGGTGCCTGTTATCTTATTAAATCAGCTGAAAAAAGCATTAGAGGAGTGCCTGTGTCCAATTCCATTGGCCCTGCTGAGGGACTGTTCTCCAGTGAAAAGCAGTTGAAGTAGACAAATGGTGTAATTTGTCTGATTTTACAAATTAGGGATCTCTAACCCAATGAGATGGGCCAAATACCTTTGCTTTAGGCTTCCCTCTTAATATAACTTTTTAACTTTAATGATCTGGCCAACAGATAAGACTGCAGATCTTCTTCAGTTTATCTCATTGCATTTTGTCATGTTAGAGATTATCTTGCAATCCATGGGTGCTATAAGTGCTTTTGAGTCCTATAGTCTGAGAGTTAAATGATAAAAAATTAATTCTAGGAGGAAAATCACGGCTGCTTTTTTCTTACTTCCTAAGAACTCCAAAGGATCCCAGTAGATCTGTGAATGTTAGCTATCCAAAAACACATCTTAGAACATCCCTCTGCTTCTGTAAAGTACGAAAGACATTGAGAAACAGGAATGAGAATCACAAGTGAACTAAAGTACATAGGAAAAACCAAAATGCGCAAGTTGGGATGGAAGCAAGTTAGCAGGGGTGTGAATGTGAATGTGCTGTGGCTTAAAGAAAGTGTGAAATTGAAGAGGAAATTACAAACCACAGGGCATGTTGAAAATTGACTTTTCATTAAAATGAGATTGAGAATCTGATTATGAAGTAAAATCTGGCTAGAAAGTAGTGGGTGCTTAGCATTTGTAAATTACTTCATACAGCTAATATTGCATTACATTTCATAATGGGCAAATTGCCTAAATAAAAAAGGTAATGGTTTTCCTGAGTTGGAGAACATATTAAGGGACGGGTAGAAATAGAGCAAGGAAGAAAAGCTGGCAGTGCTTATGTGAGCTATATATGTGGGAGCACCATCAAAGAACAGCCAGTTCAGTAGACTGAGACCAGTACTCACAGGAAAAGAATACTTAGACATGGAGCAGTTCTCTTCTTCCCCCCCAATTTCTGGGCAAATTTTGAATGTCAGATCTGTAGGGTGGTAAAGTAACAGATAAGTGAAGCTCTCTGTCTTTTTGTTTTGAAGAGCATAGAGTGTGCTTTTCATCATGACTTCAAAAGGGCTGTTTTTGCAGCTTCACTTCACTGCTAATCCACAAGAGATGTTTGCAATAATGGGGCTCAGTTTGTCAGGAAGAATAGCAGTGCAAGCAATAACAGGTGGGTTTGGTGTTTAAACATAACTGCAGATGGGGGTGGGGGATGTGTTTGGGTTTGTTTTTTTTTTTTTTAATGAAACTGTGTTCTGGAAAGAAAGTAAAACTCTCAAGCAAAATGAGAAGAGATAGCAGTAGGATGCTAAAGATAAGAAGGAAGAGAAAAGACACATGAGAAATTGCTTCTTTTTTATAATCAGATTAAAACCAAAATAAAACAGATGTATTTGATGTCAGAAATAAACGAAGCAGGGAGCAAATCAGTGATTGCAATTCAGAATCATTCTCCAACTAGAAAAATCACTGAAGAGTTTTGTCACCACAGGTTTTTTTTTTAGGCTGCCTCTAAATATGTACACCCTCTGTCTAGTCTCTTGATAGTGGTGCCTGGAAATTATGCATGCTTTTCAAAGTATTAACATGAAGGAAGGTCCTCCCTGCAGGACCAAGAGGCCAGCATTTTTTGTAAGGCGGTAGAGGCAGATGCTACTCCTGAAGATTTGTCTATTTGTGAAAATTAATCAAATTGCACTAAAGTGTAAACTGAAGCACAATTGCTATTTTTAGTAGCTCTGTCTTTGAGATCTTATTTCTTAGTGAAGTCTTTGTTCTTTACACTGGAGTAGGTATTTAGGAGTTAAATGGGGTAGGTAGTTCTTTTATATTCCAATCTATATTATTAGTAGCAAAGTTTATTTACTGCAATGCATTAATCCTTCATCACTTCTAGATCAGTGTTTACTGTAAGTAACAGTGAGGTTGTCCATATTCTCAGGCCTTGTATTACTGCACTTTTGGAATGCAGTTTGCTCATACCTAAGCATTTTCTATTCGAGTATTTGTTTGGATTGATTTCTTTCCTGATGCATCTGAAAATTAAAGGTGTTGGGTCTTTCAGTCTAATAGATTAAACAAAAAGACATCTTCCACTTGCAGATCTTTTTTAATTGGTAACTACTTGTTTACACAGTTTTCCTAATTAAGAATGACTCTTAACACTGTTTTAACTGGGGAATGTTACTCTGTCTGCAGAGGGGCATTTCACAAGTTCTTGTTTTGCACCCTTTTCCTTCTGCTCTGAGCTGCTCCCTCACCACCCTCAGGCTGGTGCAGCTGGGTTCCTTTCTGTCCCAGACTTCCAGATAAGTCTAGTTTTATGCTTGCAGTTTTGGAAATAGCCTTTTCAAGTCTTCAGTCTAATTTTTGCAGTCAGTGAGGGAGATGTTCAGGCAGAGATTCTCTAGGCTGCTGCCTCTGAGAGGAGAAATGTTGGTAGAGTGTGTTAACTTGATATGCTTTGGTTAATTGTTTCTGAAGGCTGTTGCGGGTTTTATTAAAGGCTTGGGGTGATGAGGCTGTAATGACAATTTTCAAGAAGTCAAGAGAGTGAGGAGCAGTCTTGCATATTACTGGCCATTCATGCAGTGGCTATCTCTATCTCTGCCACTGCCCTGTCCCCATTTCCTGCGGCCACTTAGCTCCTTAGGAAAATTGCTGCCCTTCATTTCCTAATTACCATTTTTCCTTTAGACATGACCACCTTTTTCTGTTGAAAATGGTAACGTGGCTCAGAATTTTGCTATAAAAAGTCAGCTTTCTCACTATCTGTTCAGCAAGTGCCTGTTCAACTGTTTTTGAGTGTAGGATATTAACTGGTAATTGGATTTACAGAACTGCAGCTTTGGTTCATTGGCAGAGCCAATATTCTTAGTTACTGTAAAGTTTTTTATTCTCAAAAACTGAGCAAATTGAAAGTGTGTCTAACTATAAATATAGTGTATGTGCTAGATCACTCTTGGTAATCAGGAAACAAGTGTGACACCTAAAAGATGATGGGGATGAGGAAGCATGGCTGGTGGAACACTGGGACAGGCTTCCCAGAGAAATGGTCAATGCCCGGAGCCTGTTGGTGTTTAAGTGTCCTTTGGACAGTGCCCTTAGGAACATCCTTGAGCCTTTGGTCAGCTGGGTGATCAGGGTAGAGTCCTTCCAACTGAAATATTCTATTGTTAGGTTTCCTCAGAAGCTGATTGCGAAATAGTGGGGGTTTTCCCCCTCTACATTATAGCTATTTTTATGGCAGCTGTGACCGAATCCTGTTTTTCACGTGATATATCTAGTGGAAACAACATGACTTTTAAATTTTGATGCCATGGTTCTGGAAGCTCTAGAAATAATACTTGTAATAATAGTTGGAAGCATTTAATTTAGAATAATTTTAAGGAACTTTTGGAATCCTATTTTATGGCAGACTTTGAAATTGAAGCACATAACCAGGTGAATGTGAAAAATTACAGTTCTGAATGAAAAGATGTAGAATCTCATCTTGCTGCCTTTTGAGAAAATGAGTTTTGCCATGGTTAGTGTACTCTATCTCTTCCTTGCCGGCTTTACTAATAGCAAGATAAAAGCTGTATTTTCATAGGGAATATTAAAACTCCAAATGAAGACAGCAGAAATACCAGATCGTTCAATCCTTATCTGGTACAAATTGTAGCAAAACAATATATTACAGAAATTGCATCTGCAATCACATGCTAACGTTTTTAAATAAAGGATTTGGAATATGTGGCACAAATGAAATATATGGTTTGTTCAGCATACATAAGATAAGTTTTGCATCCAATTATTTAGACCATAATAGTCCAGCCTCCTTGGGTTAATGACCACTGGCAAGTGCAGTGCTAGCCCTGCCTTTTAGCTGCATTTCATGTACTTGAGCAGAGCTTGGGTTGCTGTTTGCAAAGGCAATTGCTGTTCCGTGCCCTGCAGGAAAACGAGTTGGTCACGTTAAGTGCTCACACAATTAGTCACTGACTGGGAGCCTCAGCAAACAGCAAAAAGCTGAATGTGCTGAAGATAGAACAGAGAATTAGTATCTCCATCCTTTCAGAGATGACATTACTTTGTGGTGGTCTGAACAGCTTGAACTGCTGTGGTCCCTAGCCTGTATTTTGGAAACAGAAATGTGAATGTATTTTGTTACACCCGCAGCTCTATACTGCTAGAGACCCAAATTACACCCCACTGTGCTTGACAGCGGGGAGTGGATTATTTCACCCTAACAATCAAGATGTAAAAAAAACAAAGGCAAATGGTCAACACAAATGGATTCAGTCATGATAAATTTTGTGTAGTCTGATTTTATTTTTAAAATGTTAACTTCTATTTATCTAATACCTAGTCATGTAACCGTCAACGAATATAGGTCTTTCACAGTGAGTTCCCTTCAGTTAACAAACAAAAGCAATGCTTCCAAGTACATATATTTAGACTCTGGTTGTAATTTTGTACTGTGAAACAGATGTTGTTTTTTAAAAAAAACCCCAGACCCAAACATTAAGGATGGTGCATGCCTTTTGGTGTTTGTAACAAAAGCAGATTTTAGGAAAATCCTCAGAAAGGTAACACCCATGCAGCTGTGGTGTTTCTTTCTCTCCCAGTTTGTCCCTCGTCAGCTGGTGCAGTCCCAGGGGTGCAGAGTGTTTCTCTTCAGGTCCCTCTTCCAAAAAAACTCTAAAAAACCTTGGAGAGTAGTGCAGGGGCAGTGGGTACAGAAAAGAGAGGAAGAGGATCTACCTCACCAAGGGGAGAGGTGGAGGCAGTGAGTAAGGGAACACCGTATTTTCTGCTGGAGAAAATATTTTTTTCCCCTGGAAAATAACAATTGAGAGAAAGAAAATGGAGTTGGGATATAGAAATAAATGACAGAACAAGCCATGCAAGTCCTTAATTACCACATACTAAGCATGCTTCCTTAGGAGATTGATGGAATGCAAGAAACACTGAAAAGGTTAAAATAAAATGGGTGCTTTTTAGGCTTGTGTTGCATGTTGCCAGACAACTAGAACCACTATTAAGTCCCTAGATTAGTAAAATCACTTGCCTTGCATAATCATAAATGATTCATGTGTCTTGTCTGTTTAAAAGGGTGAAGTGCTATGTAATTTATGGATTAAGTTTTGCCCTTCAGTGTTTGTGAAGCTTATAGAGAATTACATTGTGTATTCTGGGAAGAAATTTGACTCGTATTGCGAACTCATCTTGTACAAAGCTGATACAGTAGTGACCTAAATTTCTTTTTGGAGCATCAAATCTAAAGTTACTCTTTCAGCAAAACAGGTGGCATTTCTCCTTGTCACGGGCAGAGGAAGGGAGGTTCAGGTGTGTTTTGCTACAGGAATGTCCAAGCATAGGGGGTCAGACTGGGTGGTCTTTGTGTAATCTTCAAGGATGGGTGGGAGACACTCATTGCATGGATTTTACCTTGGAATGAGGGTATCCCTCAGCTCACTGAACAGGAGGTGGATTCACGGTGGAGCCACTCCTATGTGTCAGCCTGTGAGGGTAACACCTGCCTCTTTAATTAAAGCAATAAGAATATTGCCGGGAATCCTGGCAGCCTTAGAAATTGGAGGATAAGCTGCTGTAAATACAGTTGACTTTATGTTTGTCTTTTAAGGACAAAATTACAGTATTAATGTCAGTTCTTTAATGCTTTCCCACATCTCATCACTGCCTGTTGCAGTGTCTGTAATAGAAAAATCAAAAAATGTGTGATGATGGGTCCTGGAGGCAGCACCTGCCCTTGCTGGGGGTGGACTTTCCCTGAGCCAGGGCTGCCAGGGTGTTTGCTTGGGAGGGGTGAGCCAAGAAATGCAAACAGATTCCTGCAGGAGAAATAGTTGCTTTGCATTGAGAGGCCCAGTAAACATTGGCCAATATTGCTTTGCTTTTCTTTTAACAAATCCTTCTGCATGCCAACCTCCTAACTTCACTGGTACCAAGATTTCTGAATTTTAAGATACCAAACCACTTGTGTGGATTTAACAAATACGTAACACTGACTTGAAGTCCAGATGTGGTCAGCAGTTTTTCATATATATGATAATCACATAGAAAATATTTTGCTTTGAATCATAACACATGCAAATAAAGAATATACCTTCTTTCCTTAGCAAAGTATTTTTCTTTTCAAGGTCTTTGGTTCTCGGAAGTGCATGCAGTCTAATTGATACGTATTCCTTGTGCTCCATCCTTTGATGTTTCCTGGTGACAGTGCTGCCAGGAGCTACTAAACTTGCTGACACTGTTTACATGGCTATACCTGGGAGGCAAACTCATTTTTTGCCCTGTCTGCTTACAGCTTTTCATTCTGAGGTTTTAAAAATTATTTTTCATCTTGTTACTGAATAACTAGAAGGTGATGCCTTTTGTCAGTGGCAAAGCCATGAATTAATAATTTAATTTTCACAAAAGAATTCATACTATCTCCTATCTCACTCTGTTTAAAAATGAAAATTAATCCTGCATATCTTATTGAAGGCTTTACTTGAGTTACGTACAAGGGAAAGAAGGTGCAGGCAGCTGTCCTGTGTGCAAAGACATAGAAACCAAGATTCATTTGTTCTTTTTCACTCAGCCAAGGATAGCAGGAGATTTCAGGGAGTGGGAGGCATAGACTGAGGCATAGACTCTGTCTCTTTAGAGAATCCTTTTCATATTGCAAGAGGTGCTGAGGGACATGAAAAGACACTGTCAAAAAAGGATGAAGTAAAAATGTCTTTTTTTTTTTTTTTTTTTTTTTTTTGGACTCTTTGCAAGACACAATTAGGTTTACCTTCTTGCCAGCCTGGATTGTATGGAATTCTTTCAACCTGGGTAGGATACTGCTCCAGTTCAAGTATGGTACAGACACAAGGGTCCAGTCTGCTTTGTGTGCCAATAAAGTTTTTTTTCAATATTATTTGAATTCTCTCATTTTTAACTGATCTTTTTCGGGAGTGAGAGAAATGGGTGGTGGCTCTTTTAAGCCTCTCAGGACCGGGGTGTTGCAGGAGTAGAGACACTTGGGAAACAGGAGGCAGGGCATACTTATTTTAGATCTCCTCCAGTCCGTGACTCCTGATGCATCGATTAAAAATTCTGCTGTGCTTTAGAGTGGGAATGATACAAAATGAAATAATGAATCCCTGGTGCAAAGGGTGCTGTTTGCTGCCTGCACCGTGCTCCTCGGGGAAATGGAGAGGTGCTTGTGTTTCACACCACAATAAAGGCTGGGAATCCTCCAAGTAAACAAAGAGCAATGAGATTTAAAAGGGGAGTTTGATGCTTTACAAAAATGCAACACAGCATAACAAATCCTTATTTCGTTAAAGGCACTTTATTTCGAGGCAGATAAGCGTCTTTTAAGGGCTTTGTTGATTTTCCTTGTGTCATCAGGGTGTGTCTGTAGAGATTGCCTAGCACGTTACCGTAGCTGGAGCTAACAAATCCATGCAGGATGCCAGCCTGCCCTCCTCGTCAGCCTCGTGCTTTCCTTTGTCCTGTCTGACAGGCAGCCTTTTAGCTGGAGTCTGCCTTTCACCCGCTGCCCTTGTGGTGTGTGTGTGTCTGAGTGAAACTGCTGCTGACATGCGAGTGTGGTTTGGTCCTTCCTCAGAGGGCTCGCCAGGGCTGGGTGGTGGAAAACCAATTTTAGAAGTGTCTGTTTATTCAATTTGCCTTTCCTCTGTTTTTCCTGTTAATGTGGTCAAGGAGGTAATAAGGTACTGAACTATGTTTGAGTAAAGGAAACTAGGAGAAAAGTGGGAGAGAGAAAAAACAGCTTTCACTGAAACTTAACCAAGGAAATTCTGTAAACATTTCAAATTTGAGGGAAAATACTTTGAATTTGGGGGAATAAGAAATCATGTGAAGGATTCACACAAGGGAGCTACTCCTAATTGCCCCAGCCTTTTGGGGTTCCCGGAGAATTGCAGAAAGGTTTGGGGAACTCTGCGGGGAAAAAATAAGAAGCCGTGGGTGCATCTGTCAGCTAAGAAGATGTGGAGAGCAGTTGTTAGTGGTTATTATTCTGTAATTCAGCATCTTGGAGCAAAGTGCACTTCGAGAAATAAACGTGCAAGTGTAATACATTTATTAGCCTAGTAGTTTTGTAAGCATGATATTTTACCCTTCGTTGACTAAATCTTGATCTAGAAGCTCTGGTACCTAAATCAATATATGCACTGAAGGCAACAGAGTGCCTTGAAATAAAAGGCTAAGTCTGGGTGTTCAAACCAGAATACAGGAAAGCAAATTTGCCTACTGGTACCTACATTTTGGAATTGAAGAATTAAAAATAAAACACCTGCTAATTTTGCAACAAAGTACATGATTTTTTTATGTTTAATTATATTTTTGCAATGTTGTGTGGTGTTTTGGTGTAATTAGTTCAGGTTGCCAAAGTACAAGCTGGAATGCTATAGTACTGTATGAACAATATATTCCTACTATTCTAAAATAGTTTCTTAAGTGATTTGTTTTTTTTCTGCTTCCCTATAGATTAAAGCAAAAAATTATGACAAAGTGGAAAAGGTGAGTCATGTTAATATATGTAATATATCTCTATAGCAAGAACAAGTACCTTGTGATTGGGCTAAATCAGATTGAAAAAAAGCTGTAGTTGTCATTGAATGTGAAACACAGGTAAAAAGTATCACTAAAAGTTGATTTGTTGTTGCTACCAAGCTCTAATCAGTGAAGTGTGCAGGGGGATTTCTCTGCTTAATTCTCTCCAGTTCCCTTGCATAGCATGGAAATGCTTTAGCCAAAAGAATGAGTAGTTTAACTTATTCTTTCTTATAAATCTCAATCATAATTACAAGGATTATTTAAATTCATTTTGTATAGCTTTAAAAGTAGAAACCTACTTCCTGTATCTGGAATCCTGATCACATCTTCTTGATGTATTAAACAGTTATTTCAGCGCTGCCTTATGAAGGTTTTACACATTGATTTATGGAAATGTTACCTTTCCTATGTACGAGAAACCAAGGGGAAGCTACCTAGTTACAAGTAAGTTCACAGAGTTGCTCTGAATTGTTCTAGTTTTATGGTGAATCTCTTCTTGATTTTTGACCAGGGGATGGGGAGGAAGCTGGATGGCAAATCTGTCTGGGGATTTTCTGTTGGAATGCTGGGGGATTAATATATAACCTGCATTTAGAAAACATTAAAGTCTCTTTAATTGAGCTTGCTGGGTAAAATTGGTTCCTTAGTCTGGATTCCTATAACAGGGTGGGATAAGAGCAATGGAGGAGCTGGTGTGTCCATGCCAGTTCCCTGCAGATGGGATTGGTGCTTGAGCCAACCTGAAACACACTTCTTCCTCTTTGTCCTTGCCCTCAGTGTCCTCTTTAGAGTCTCCACAAAATTCAGCACTGGTTCCAGCTGAGACCAGTAGCAGTAAAGAGTTCAGGAATTAGAGGAAGTTTTGGAATGCATTAAAAAGTCATAAAATTTAGGCTGTCAAAATTTTGAGATATGTTAATCTCCATCCCTTTTCAGTTATTACATTTTGCTTGTTTATATTCCTGTGGATTGAGTTTCAAAAAATACGAGTTACTTCCAGCATCTATAACCTGTTTCTTCCCCAGCCCACCATAATTTCTTTGCACTATAATTGGCAAGATAAATAATGCATTAACAGAGAAAACAAGCAATGGGTTTTAATTTATTTTTAGAAGACTGTTTTGAAACAATTTAGAAGTGTCAGTTTATTCAGTTTGCTTTTCCTCTGTTTTTCCTGTTAATGTGGTCAAGGAGGTAATAAGGTACTGTACTATGTTTGAGTAAAGGAAACTAGGAGAAAAGTGGGAGAAAGAAAAAACAGCTTTCACTGAAACTTAACCAAGGAAATTCTGTAAACATTTCAAATTTGAGGGAAAATACTTTGAATTTGGGGGAATAAGAAATCATGTGAAGGATTCACACAAGGGAGCTACTCCTAATTGCCCCAGCCTTTTGGGGTTCCTGGAGAATTGCAGAAAGGTTTGGGGAACTCTGCGGGGAAAAATAAGAAGCCATGGGTGCATCTGTCAGCTAAGAAGATGTGGAGAGCAGTTGTTTCCTTCTCAACTTCATGTAATATTCGTGGATTTCCACTGACTTGGGGTGGGCAAGGAACTGTTAAAATGCTGGATTGCCACCAATGCATTTAAATAATTTTCTTGAATAAAACAAACAACCAAAACCCCAACAGAACCTAAATACAGAATTTAAAGCTATCTGAATACCAATTTTTGCTCTCGGCTGTTGAATGATATTTCTCATTCCTTGATGTTTGGTTAGAATTTGCTGCACAGAAGAATACTCTTAAATAAAGAATTTTTAAAATACTAAACACTTGCTTTATGGTCTTTGTGGTTCTTTTCCTCAGAGAAAAAATGGCTCAGGCATATGATTTTGCTCTGGATAAGATTGGCATGGAAATCATGTCATACCAGGTATGTTTTTTTAATCAAAACACAGTTTATTTCTAACTTTATGACAAGTACAGCTAAACATTGGTTTCACTATATGTAATGTTTTTTCTCACCTAGATCTGGGTGGATTACATCAATTTTTTGAAAGGCGTGTAAGTACCTTAAAATAAGTTTTTTTTAAGCTCAGTTAATGTAATGCTGATGTTCCTGCCAGTTGTGACCTGTAATAGCTGACGTTGATCTCTCTCCCCACTGTTTAGAGAAGCAGTAGGATCTTATGCAGAAAACCAGAGGATCACAGCTGTCCGTAGGGTTTACCAGCGTGGTTGTGTGAATCCCATGATAAACATAGAACAGCTCTGGAGAGATTATAACAAATACGAAGAGGTAATCAACAACGTGATTCTTTGTGACATTAAGAGAGAAATAATTTTCATGTAATCAAATCTGGTGCCCAAACTATATCCACTAAACAAGTATGTATAAAAGGGATGACGAGCAGTATAAACATATTTTGTGTGTGCAGTATGTACCAACTCCTGTGGCAAAACTCTACAAGTACCTGAGTGATTTTTTAATTTATTTCAAAGACTCTCCATGAAATACATTTGACTGTCCCATTTCCCAGCTGGCCCAGTGGAATTGCTAGTGAGTGAGTGAGACATCACTGTCCTCAGTGATGGAGAATATATCCAATGGAAGCTGGAGCAGCTCAGCTGGCAGTGAGGGCTTGTGTCCCCAAGGAGGCACTCCCCTCCTTTCACTTAGAGTCAAACGGGGTCAAATGGCATTCAGCTGGGATGGCTTGGACTTCCTCCACAGCATTACATTACATGATCTCGGTGCTTAAAAAGGCTCCTCACCATCCTTCACCTGAAGCCATTCTAGCACCCCTTCAGGTGAGTCTGCTCCCACACTGTCTTCAGCCTGTGTAACCTCAGCTCACTGGCCTTGCAGGCCAATTTGTAGCTGCACCTTTAGAGTGTATTTTTAAACACAGCTGGTGACAGCTGGTGACCAACCAGCCCCCGTCAGCAGTGGTGTGAATGCAAAGCTGATGTAGATGCCTCATGCTCAGCACTGGCAAGCAGGGATGCTCATCCAGCACTCGTCCTGCTGGTTGTGCATAGGCATGGTCACTGTGGGTCACTGTGCCCTGAGCAGGAAAGAAGGGCCAATTTCTCTTTCCTTGTTGCTAATTATGCAAGTTGGGAGCTTGGTGCCCTCATGTTAATAAGGCCACAGTGCTTAGCTGGTGGGAGAACCCCTGGGTGGGGGAACTCCAGGCACCCCAGCCACGAGTGTGTACCATAACAGCTCATTGCCCCATAGGTGTTTGGGGACACCACAGATAGCCTGCTGTCACCAGGGAGGATACCCAGGACACGCCTTCTCCAGTGTAGAAAAATCCCGAACACAGCTTCCCCATAAAGGCTCCCACACAGCAAGCGAAGGCTGTCGCTGCTGGTTCCCGCTGCTTTCATTATCCATAGGGAGGCTGCCAGAACAATGGCTCAGCCCTGTCCAGTTTCCAGTTGAGGCAGCTCTGGCTGACACCTGTAACTCCAAGCAGTCCCTCAGGCTGTTCCGAGCTGCTGGAAGCTGAGGGCCGGCGCTCTGCTCGGACACGGGGTCCTGCCCGTCCTGTTCTGGCTACACTGGCCTCGAGGGAAAGGGCTGCAGCTCACAGGTGTCCTGGCACAGGGAAAAGCTCCTCACCAGGAGGGCTCTTTGAGGGGGAGGTGATTGCCCATGTCAGTAGCCCAACAACACAGAGACCTTGCGCAGGTCTCAGTATGGAAATTGCTGTAATTCAAGTACTCTCAAGCTTCCCTTCAGCTCAGCTGTAGCCACCAGGTAACAATACCAGCCTGTCAGTCACCAGTCCTTAATTAACTAAATGGTCAGAAGTGGCAGAGCTCTTAGGGAGACCTCTGTCTCAGTGACAAAGTGACAGTCTGGCTCACAAAGCCACGTGGCTGCTGAGCTGGGAGTGCTACCTGGCCCAGATTGCTATCCCAGACAGTGCCTTTGCTTCCATAGTGAGTGCCTTTGCTTACCAGCTCAGGTGCCCCTTTGCACTCAGACTGAAAGCTCTGCACATCTTCTGCAAAGTCTTGGCAAGCCACGCCAGCAAAATCCACCCAGACACAGGCATCAGCCAAAGGGTGGCTGCTTTTCCTGCCTGAGAGCAGTCCTTTGAGCTTTTGTTCTTGCCAGGAGCTGTGAGCAGGGCCTGGCTGCCCCCAGCCCCTGCTGCCCTCGCTCAGCGGCACGGCAGAGCCCTGTGCACATGTGTGCAGTCCTGGAGGAGTGTCACGCAGTGCTGACACATCTCAGGTCTCAGCTGACAAAGGTATGCCTGTGGCAGGGTGTGTGTTGAACAGAACCTCTTCTAAGAGCTGTCAGTTACTTCAGGAACAGAGGAGGAGGCAGAGCTTTGAGCCTGGAGATCAATCTCTGGTACTCCTTGTACAAGAAAATCAAGTTGCTCATGTGCTGTCTGTCTTCACCTGGTGAGCAGCAAGGCAGGGAGCTGTCACTGACCATCATTTAAGAGCAAAATTGTATATCACAAATACATTCTTCTCACTTTCACCCACAACAGTTCATGTGAAGTTCATTGTATTTTTGAAAGTGATTAAAAGTATGCTGAGGTGCTTCAGGTCAGTTGAATTTTAGTAGTGAGTTTATTCTCTGGTGTAAGTTCTTACCCATACATTTATTAGGAGAAATAAATATTTTGATACTGGTATTTTAAAATAACTTTGTCCTTGCTCGCTTTTGCATCCCCTTTCAAGCTCTTTCCTGTATAAGATTTAATATTTCCAAAGTGAAATTGCACGTTCCCAATTCCTTTTTTCCTTCTCCAGGGCATCAATATTCACTTAGCTAAGAAGATGATTGAGGACAGGAGTAGAGATTATATGAATGCACGACGTGTGGCAAAGGTACAACCTTCTGTTGACTTTCCTTTGTTCTATTTAATTCTACAAACCAGCATTAAATTTGGCTCTTACTTCAAATAAAAGTGTGTCAAACTATTAAGGTTGGTATGCTAAAATATTTGTAGTTTTTTTAGAAAGCATAACCCAAAGTAAGTGTTCAATGTGTTTAAATCTGCTCTTCAAAACATTGCTTCTGTTTCAGGAATATGAGACAGTGATGAAAGGCCTGGACCGCAACGCTCCCTCTGTCCCCCCACAGAACACCCCCCAAGAGGCTCAGCAGGTGGACATGTGGAAGAAGTACATCCAGTGGGAAAAGAGCAACCCTCTACGCACAGAAGATCAAACTCTCATAACAAAAAGAGGTAATTAGGTGTTGTGCTAGGACATAGAGAATTGTATTTCTTGTCTCCAGCACAAGTAATGATGTGATTTGGTGTTCAGGGGTTGTGCTGGAGTAGAAGTTGATCAAGTTTCTTGAATTGTGTGGGTGCTTTTTAATAAAAAAACCAATCTAGATTTTACTAAAGCCAAGCTGAAAGTAATAAATGGATTTTGGGAGGCAGTGCTATAGTCATGTGCCACCGAACTTCCAGTGCAGGTGAGGAAACAGTAGATTGCAGCCTGATTTTATGGCTGATTTTGATTGAGCTGTGCTTCTTCCTCTGTGGACAAGGCAGGTTTTAGCTGCTGTTTACGATTCATAAAGTTCCTGGTGATATAAAAGAACTGCAGCAGTTAGTGTTGGTGTTGTCTGATTCATTTGATGATTTTTGTATTTCATACTTGGGTTGTGCCAGGTGGTACCATTTACAAGGAGTGTTTGTTGCATGTTTTGCCCACAGTGATGTTTGCCTATGAGCAGTGTCTGCTGGTGCTGGGCCATCACCCAGACATCTGGTATGAAGCAGCTCAGTACCTCGAGCAGTCCAGTAAGCTGCTGGCTGAGAAAGGGGTAAGCTGCCAGCCACTGGTTTTCTCTTATTTCCTTGCTCTGACATGGTGTACTGTCAATTTTTCCTCAGAATCAAGGAGGGGAGTGTGAAAAATATTCAGCACCATGAGTTTTGACATGTTCAGGATTTTAAAATGGGGAAATTAAAAATTTTAAGAAATAAAAATGTCTGCATTTTAGATAAGAATTGTGAAAAACTGTTTCAATCTTGGCCAGTTTTAGGTTTGAGGGATTGTTTGGGCCTGATTTTGTGATTCCTTAAGTACTGGGGAGATGATTATCTCTTTGTTGGAGCACTGAATGGGAAATTCACTGGGACTTGTCACACACAGAAGATATTCCATAAATTTGCCTTCGTTGTCACAGATGCTGAACAATTATATTATTATACTTATTTTTTAACAGGACATGAACAATGCTAAACTTTTCAGTGATGAGGCTGCTAATATTTATGAAAGAGCGATCAGCACTTTATTAAAGAAGAATATGCTTCTTTATTTTGCATATGCAGATTATGAAGAGGTGAGCAAAAATAGTGATGTACTGACGTTAAAATCCAAATACATCTCCCATTAATAATGTCATTTATTTGAAAAATACTGAGTACACAAAATTCTGTAGAATTAATTTACTGATTCTTCTAACCTTATTCTCATTCAGTGTTTCTGAGATGGAGCTGACAAAATAGAGGAAAAGCCCATAGTATGAGTTACAAAAGTTTTGAAAATCTACTGTCTTTCCATTTAAATATTGACTATATTTCTGAAATTATCTTAGGGGTGAAATGCTTACAAATTTCCATTTCCCAGAGCATCAGCTTCTTTTTACTTTTAAAATGGGCATAAAAGGGCACCTTTGCCATCTGATTCTTGGGGAGCTGAGGTTTGTGTTGGCACGGCTGTGACAGAAGATGGGAGCCACCTTTGCTGCAGCTCTCTGGAGAAATCCCTTTACCCAGGCCACCACCTCGCTGTGCAGCCTCCACAAGGAGCAGTGCCCCAGTGGTGTTTAATCCACCAGGAATAAAGGCTGTTTCCCACTGGTCAGATGAGGACTGTGGAGTCCTCTGCGGGGTGTAGTTTGCCCACTTATTTTATTGTGAAAGAATCTTTGCAGGAGGAACTTCAGGACAACAGGGGGGAAAAAGCCTTTCCCTTTAAAAGAAAAATCCTCCCTTGGTTTTCAGTGCAGCCTCCTGTATGCTAAGTGTCCTGGTTTTCCAAGGCTGCACAGTACAGCCTGGAGGGCTGCAGCTGGCAGGGAACAGAATGGGCTGTTGGAAATGTGCAGGTTGGAAAGTTAAGAGGGTGGTTTTCCTACCTGTCTGCACATTACTCTTAGACAGAGGTAAAGGGTACAGTCTTTTTATGCCAAACACCTCCAATGGCAGTTCTGCTGCAATATTACTACGTTAGAAAAAGACTTCAGGGACTCCTGAAAAGCATGTATGTAACCATTAGTGGGAAATTAACGTGGGAAGCAAAAAATGGCTGCACAGGACAGAAAATGTATCTGAGTAAAGGGACCGACATACTCAGTGTTCAGCCAGGGCAAAACAGAAACAGGAAAATTCTAGTTTTGTCTTCAGCCTGAGTTTTGCATTGTCAGAGCTGATCTGGAATGGAGTTACCAAGCAGTCTGTGTTTCCTTTCACTTAGAGCCGGATGAAGTATGAGAAAGTGCACAGCATCTACAACCGGCTCCTGGCCATCGAGGACATCGATCCCACGCTGGTAAGATCATCCTCAGTGTCTCCACATCTCCATGGATTGTCACCCAATGCATGCAGAGAATGGGGAAGTACTTAGAGGAATTCCTTGGGTCACAGGGATGATGGAGCAGGAGGAGTACTGAGATGGCAGAATTAGATTAAAATTTTGGCAAGATTGATAATTACAGTCTTTAATCCATTTAAATACACTAGGTCATGTGCACCTTCCTCCTCTCTTTTACACAGTCTTTTACAACAAGTAATGAAGATAAAAGATATAAAAGATTTCATAACCATCCTGTGGCCATGTAGTTTGCAAATAAATCTGCAATGCACCATATAAGTATCAGAGTGTTGCTGTACCTCTGCTGAAGTGACACAGTAAACGCTGTCCATATCCCAGCTGTGGTAGTGCTGCACAAGTGGTGTCAGAAGCAACCTGCCCTCAAAAAGTTATTTAGTTTATTATAAACAGACACAACAAAGCATGAGAAGGCAAAAGGAAGGTGTGAGGTCTAACACTACAGTGTCAGAGGTACCCATTTACTGACACTTCCCATTCTTTAGAGACACATCATAATGCTTCCCAAAGGCACATTTTATGGGAAACCATGTACCAGTTCCTCCTGCTTGGGGAATGCTTTTGTGATCTAATTCAGAGTGAGGGAAAGTTGAATCCCAAAGAAATGCAAATCACAAATTGCCCACTGAATTAAGTAACACATTCATTATTTCCTTGATCAGGTATAAATACTTGCAGGCAGGATGCTTTGTATCTAGGATTGTATAATGTACAGTAAAATGCTTCATCAGGCCTTTTGGCTGTTCCTTGGCTTTATGGATGTCTTAACTTTATTGGAAAGTTACCATTTTTACAACAGGCTTGAGTTCTCTGAAGGCACCTGCTTATGTAAATTACATTCATCTCCTTACCTCCCCTTCCTTGAAAAATCTGTGTATTAACTACTGTCTTTTCATGGGATCAGCCTTAGGTGTATTCCATTTCTTTATTAAAAAAATCTATAAAAGGTTTGCCTCGGTATTTAAAGCAAAACAACAGAGAGGCACAAGACAGCCTTGTTTCTCTTACAATTTATTTGCTGTGTTTTGTGAATCAAGATTATTTCAGATGTAGTAAAAAACTTAATGATATCCTGGTATTCTTCGTTAGCACTGATGCTATTTAAATATTAATGTGCACCTTAGGTTTATATCCAGTACATGAAATTTGCAAGGCGAGCAGAAGGCATTAAATCCGGAAGGACGATATTTAAGAAAGCGAGAGAGGATGCCCGGACCCGCCACCATGTCTATGTTACTGCAGCTTTAATGGAGTATTATTGTAGTAAGGTAATCACAGGTGCTCACCCTGATCCTAAACAAGTGTCAGGAGGGTGCACAGCTCACTGAAGCTAATAACTTTTTTTTTTTCCCCCCAATGTTTGCAGGATAAGTCTGTGGCCTTTAAGATTTTTGAGCTAGGGCTGAAAAAATATGGGGACATTCCAGAATATGTACTGGCATATATCGACTACCTTTCCCACCTTAATGGTAAGCTTTAAGCTTTGAGAGGTCTAATGAAGCATTACTCTGCCTTCACTGTGAGTTTAGGTCCAGGCCAAGTTCTTGGTATTTAAATTCTTCTTGAAGAGCAATGAAACCACTTCATGAAGCTCAGCAGTTAATCTGAAAACAAAACCTGCTGGTTTGTCCGTACTGAAGCTCCAGAAGTACGGTGACATTAAATCCTGATTCTGCTGAAGAGAGGAGAGTGAACTTTCCAAATTGTAACTCACTGGCATTGCAGGAGTTTTACAGCATGTGCTGTGAACAGTGGGAAGTACACTGAGGAGTCTAAATCCTGAGGAAAAAGATCTAAAGGAGTTTAAAATCAGCATGAGAGGAGTGAGGGATTAGCTGGTCCTGACTAGAATTAATTTAAACTCATTCTCCCCAAGTAGATGAGATGAGCAAGATATAAAATCAATACTGGGCATATCAGTCCTGCTTGGAAGTTGCTGGGGAGCTGCAATGGAAAGAGCAGGGCACAGGCACTGGGGCACAGGGGCTGGGGAGACCCGGGCAGGAGGTGGAGGTGGTGGTGGAAGGTCTCTGGGTGGGATTCCCTGAGGCAGGGGCTGAATAGCCTTCTTAAAAAGAAACCCAAGCTGCTGTGTGGATTCTGCAGCACCAGACACCACTCATCTCCTGTCAGACTATAGTACCTTGGTTTTTCAGGCACTGGAAGTTTGAAGATTTTGAGTTTTTCTCCTGTGAGCTGTAAACAGAGAGATTTTTTCCAAGTTAAAGTGTATTTAATTTTGAGATAAATTATTGTGGGTCTACATGAATATTAGCAATGCCTTTCTGTAGGTTGCCATGAGAAAAACTCATCTTAAAACTCACTTGTTTATTGCTCTATTTAAGAACCCATCAGAACTCCTGAAACCCAGAACTGATCTCTGAACTCCTGTAAGTGTAAGAGGTGGTACAATGCACCGGGCAGGAGTTGGCAGTTTTAGGAACAAACCCACGAACCACTCCATCCCCCCAGCTGGCAGCTTACTAAGGCTGACTGCTTGTTGGGAACCAGGTCTAAGAATTTTGGGAGGACTTGTGAGGAATATACAAGTATATTAATATTGCCCTGATTTAAAAGGGAGGTAATGAATTGAAAGGCCAAATTTAAATTTACCGAGATATGCTATTGAGATAATTTAAAGAAATGGATAAAACTCCCAGAAATCCTGAAGAGATGCCAAGCAATAGCTGTGCTGTTATAGAAGAACCTGTATTAGGATCAGTTTGTCATTATCAATAAAAACAGACTTTCAGAGAACGAATTCACAGTGGAATTTACATCAGTAAAGTTTTATGTGGGCACTCAGATCTCTTTTTATACTTACTGAAATTCAAATCCATGGAAGTCAACCTTATACTTAATTCAATGTACACATTTCTTTGAATGGACATCTTTGAAATTGTCTTTAATATATTTTACTCAGTGTGATTTTTTTTCTTTCTGTTTTTAAAGAGGACAACAATACAAGAGTTTTGTTTGAACGTGTTTTAACTTCAGGGAGCCTTCCACCTGAGAAATCTGGGTACGTCTGCAAAAGCAGTTTCACTGCACTGGAAAAGATACATAACCCCTTTCAACCATAAATATCCCAAAGAAATTAGAAACACGAACAGCAGGACAAAATTAGGTACAGATGTTCCTTCCCCTCTTCATGCTGTCCAAAATAGCAACAACTGTGACAGATTTGGGAAAGTCCCTATTCCACTTCTAGTAAAATTCATTAATTTATTGACTTTAAAACCGCATTGATGCAGGCTTGTTGAGGACAGAGTGCAAAATCCTCCTGTGCAGTAAGGATTCAGTGGTTTGAGCAGAGAAGGCGAGTCAGGAATTTGTTGAGGAGGGTGCTGAGCATCTCCCAGCCATGAAAATAAAATAGGGAAAGAACCAGAAAGGACTTGGATTAACCGCTCACTGCCATATTTTCATTGCTACTTTTTTAAGTTTCTCAAAAAAAATGCTCACCAAAGCCTTGCAGTCTGAGGGCTCACTTCACCATTATTCTGGTAGACAAAAGCATCAAAACTAAGGAATCAAATATGGCACTGCTGTGCACATTCATTCTGCACTTCGGTTCTGATCTTTTGTGAGAAATACTTTTATGCCCATTTTAAAAGTGAGAAAACACAAGAAAACTTAAAAGCTGAACCTTCTTCAAAGGTGAACTCCAAAGCTAAAACGAAAGTTGAATCAAGTCCAGAAATATGATCAGATGTTGGTTAAGTTATATATGAGATTTTCCATGGAGAAATCAGCAGTGACTATATATATTTTGGGCTGTATAAAATTCTGAAGCACTGCCTGTTGTGTTCTTGCCAGCTAGAATACGCTAGTCTGTGCAGAGGAACTAGATCATAATGCATGGTAAAAAGTCCTTCACATATCAGGATCAGAGTGAAGCTCTGTGTACAGGATGAGCAGAGCGTTTGATAAAAGCTCACCTCAGATGCTGAAGTGCTGGACACCAGTAATCCTTTCCTTTCTGTAACAAAGTCCTTTGCAGTCCACTAGACTGAAAGCTCTTACAGAAACGTAGAAGGCACTGGGAGGGTGATGCCTGTGTTAGATGCACCTAAAGTAAATAAGAGAAATGGCCCAGATGGCCTCCTTTGGGTCTGTCCTCTTGGGTGTTTTTAATTGGGTTGTGCTCAGTAGTCCTTCCTCCTTCGGTAACTGTCAGTGTCCCTGTTCTGTTCCAGGGAAATCTGGGCTCGCTTTTTAGCCTTTGAAAGTAACATTGGGGATCTGGCCAGCATACTGAAAGTGGAGAAACGGAGGTTTACAGCCTTCAAGGAAGAATATGAGGGCAAAGAAACAGCTCTGCTGGTGGACAGGTACAAGTTCATGGATCTGTACCCTTGCTCTGCCAGCGAGCTGAAGGCCCTTGGTTATAAGGTAAGTGGGTAAGAACAGTTCACTGTTGTTCTTTTCAGCCCTAGGAATCTTGAGCAATTCCTTGTTCAGGACTTGCCTTACAGTCCTTCCCCTTGCTAGAAAAGCAGGTAAAACAGGCCTCCTCCTCCTCCTGGTCTTGTTGGGCAGCAAACTGCCAGGGGCCAAGGGCAGAAAGGAGCAAGGACCATCAGTAACAGCTGCAACTTCAGGTATTCCTGGTTACCTCTCATCTTCCCGTGGAAAGGTCGATGTGTTAACGCCATCACCATGCAGCTACAGGCTTCCACTTCACACCTGAGCTCCTTCAAAAACCAAAATTCTTTGGGAAGTTTGTATGATCAGGTCATCTGTATGAAATATGGCTGAGGTGGCAAAGCTCCCCTGGCTTCACTGGGAACCGCATCAAACCCCACATGCTGCAGTCCGAATGTTTGCTGTGAATGGCTGAGGAAAGCTCTTGACAGGGATCAGTGGCTGCCTCTTTTCTCAGTTGTTTCTTAGGGCTAAAATGCTTTAGTGCTGCCATTTGGAGTTCAAAGTCTAGGCCAGACCCCTGTATCTGGTGGTCTCCTATTTTGTTTCTAACCACATGTATTTTAACTACTATTTCTGTCATTTAACACTTTGGGAAATCATTAGAACAGGACAAAACGTTGGTTTACATTTTTTAAGGCTGCCAGGGGAGCAGAAACAGCTGATTGCCACTTGCGTGGACAGGAAGAGAGCCCTCCATCCGTGTCTCTAAAACAGTGCCTCAGCTTCCACTTACTTCTTACACAGAAAAGTAATTCATGAAAAATACAGATGACATCAAAGTTAGCAAAGCAGCTGAATTGTTGGCCATCACAGAGCTGTAAAATAATGTGACAGGTGGAAGTCAGATTCACATGGAGCCACTGAATACTTTTCTTTGAATGCAGTGGGGGCAAAGTTGTTTTGAAGTTAGAAGTGAGCTTACAAACAAGTACATCTTGCTAAGTGCATGCAGGGCAGCGTGTACCTGAGATGGTGCAGCCGTGGGGCTGATTCCTGTTGCTTGGAACATGCCAAAACGTAATCCTGTTTGAACTGATGCTTTGCATGCCTGCTGACTGCCTTATGCTTTACTTCTTTTCCAACTAAAGCAATCTAGGGAATGAAATGAGGGAGAAATGATAGTTGTGAAGGCCTAGTGGTCTGCACCTGTTCACCTAAATCCTTTTAACCTAAAAAAGGAGTTACTCGAAAATGACAAACATGGTCCCGTTCAGTAACAGAAACAAATGTTTCCACTCCCAGCTGGGACACTGTAGGATTAAAATGTTTGATGAAACCATGTAAGTTTTGCCCAGATGGTCTTGTAAGAGGACATCTGAAATGATGACAGTGAGAATAAGCGACTGGTCTAGAGTGAGGTTTTGTTCTGTAATTGAAGCAAGCAGTGTGATCCTGCCAAGTTCAGTGCTCTCTAATTGGCTCTCACAGGATGTCTCCCGTGCCAAGCTAGCAGCAATAATTCCAGACCCTGTGGTTGCACCTTCCATCGTGCCTGTTCTCAAGGATGAAGTAGACAGAAAACCTGAATATCCCAAACCAGACACTCAGCAGATGATTCCATTTCAGCCAAGGCACTTAGCACGTAAGTCAGGCGTTGGGAAGTGGTTGTGTTTCACCTGTGGCGAGTTAGGAACCTGTATGTTCAGCCAGCCTAATCAGAGGCTTTCCTGCTCCTCAGTCATCTAAACGTGTACTTAACTTCCAGGCTGTCATTTCACTGGGTTGCTGAAAGCATATGTGTTTTAATTAATGCCAAGGTCACATGGAAATAAGTACAAGGAGTTTGGGGTCTGGTAAATGGTAATAAGCTGTTACACACACTGCTCATAGAGCAGATCACTGAGTGAACAATATGTAATTAGTAGAGGCAAGAGGGACAGGGTAGTAATTACTTGTATCAAATAACAATGCAGTGCAAAAGCAGCTCTGGTCCAGCTGTCTTGCACCGGCTTCATCCAGCTTTTCTCTCCACAGCTCCAGGTTTACATCCTGTCCCGGGTGGGGTATTTCCTGTTCCACCAGCAGCTGTAGTTCTCATGAAGCTCCTGCCACCTCCTATTTGTTTTCAGGTTTGTTTTAAAGAATTTTGAACATTTCAGAAAGCTGTGGAAGACATTCTGTCATGACAGAACCACAGTGTGTATCACTCTATTGAAAATAACCTTCTAAACTTGTTTTGGGTTTTTTTGTAACAAATCAGGGTCCCTTTGTTCAAGTGGATGAGCTCATGGAGATATTCAGAAGATGCAAACTGCCAGACAGTAAGTTGCTTGTCCTCTCTGGAGGCTGTGGTAGTGCTGCATAAGACTTGGGTTTACATATGGATATTGCTGTCTAAAACCCAGACCTCATTTACAAATTGTAATTAGTGTTTAAGAGCAGGAGAGATTGACTACGTTTGTGGGCTGGAACCCGCATAGAGATGTTCATACATTTACCTGGAAGGAGATAACAAAAAGTCAAAAAAACTGCAAATCACCAGCTGCTCTTTTAATAAGAGGTTGGTGGTATCAACTGAAAGAAAGAAATGAAGACTTTGAGAATACCCTTTAAAGGCAGCATTTCCAGCAGCATTGCAGTTGTGACATGAAATGACAGAGTTGCAGCATGGTGAGGTCATTGGTGGGGATAGCTCTGAGTGCACATTGCTGCAGTGCCTGGGCATGAGCTGCAGGCACTGCTTTCTGAGCTCCTGCAATGAAGGAGAGGAGAGTTCTGGAACAGAGAAACAGCACAGATCCATATCCCACGCTTTGAACTGCAGCAGATGATAATATGCTACTCTTCACCCCCCTTGTTAGTTTAAGGAAAAAAAAAGATTATAGAGAAAGAAATGTAGGATTTAATTTCTTTGAGTGAAACTAAAATATCTATTTAAATTATACATGGTATTTTTGAGGCTTCCTCTGTTGAGAAGCAGAAACTGACTTCCTCTGCAGACTTTCTGGTGAATCATGAACTAGTTACCCTGATTCCCAAAAGGCCTTCCTGTTTTATTGAAGCTTGCAAATGACCTCAATTCCTGTGTAAAGGGAGGGCTCGAGCTGGAGCAGCAGCATTTCCTTTACAATTGGTGTTCACCACAGCTCAGAGTTTCAGACAGTCAAGGCTTAATATTTGCAGAACAGGGTAGGAGAAGTGTCTTATGTTCCAGAACTGTCCCCGAGGTGTCTCTGAGTGTCCCTGCTGGGTGCTGACTGCTGATCAGGGGGCTGAGTTTCACACACTGAATGGCTCTGTGTCTCTTTCTGAAGCTGTTGACGAAGCCGTACGGATAATCACGGGCGGCCTGCCTGAAATAGCTGTGGAAGGCAATGGACCTGTGGAAAACAACACCATTCTCAACAAGGCTGTGAAGAGATCACATGAGGATTCTGATGACGATGAGGAGAAAGGATCTGTAGTTCCCCCTGTACATGACATTTACAGAGCACGACAGCAAAAGAGAATCCGGTGAAACAAGTTTGGAGTTCTGCTGTGACAGACAAAGACTTGCATTGAATCAGTCTCTTAAAAGTCAAGCATTTAAAAGGGACAGCTGCAAACAAAAAAATCCTTGAAAATGGTTTTGTTACTGTGGTGCCTCTTCTCCCATATGGTTCTTGATCTGAAAACAGCCCGAACAACCTTAGAATGTGCTCTGAACAAAACTCGGTTTTCAAAACCAAAAGTGCAAAATGTCAAAACTGTATTTTGTTCTTTGAGGGTGTACACGTCTACCACTTGAAATCTTGTGGGTTTTCAACAGTTTTATTTTTAAAACTGGATGGCTTATACTTGTGAAGCATTTTTAATTCACATTTTCTGGAAAACAGTTGTTCTCAGTTTGTTCATGTAGTGTCCTGCCTTATTGTTCGTTTTTATTTATGGCAGAATGTAAGGAATCTGTTTTGTAGTTGAAAATTAAAAAAAAACAACAACAAAAAAACATTCCTTTAAAATAAAAGGATATCCATAACATCATGCCTCATTCTGGTTTATTCAAACACAACAAGGTACTTCTTAAATATTACTCAGCCACTTCAAAAGCAATGCTAATTATACCGTCACAGGAAATTGATCAGAGCATACATATTAGAATGAGCTTGGTTTCCATTTTCTAGAGGATACAGCACACTTTGGCTTGTTATTCCAGGACTGCTTGAAGAAGACAGCATTGTAAGACTAACTCAGTTCATGTTTCAAGTGTGGATAATCCAGGAGCACTGGCTCACACACTCTGGTCCTGGATACCTGCACTGGTCTTCCACATAATGTACAAAGCTAAATGTTAATAATCAGCTACATCTTTGCACTTGTTATCTTCAAACAAGCTAAAAAAACACTACATGAGCTTTCCAAGCAGTTTCTATGCGTACTTCAGCTTTTAACTGGGAATTGGCTGTTCAGAATTGCACTCTGATAAGATCCTAAGCACCCCTTGGACTACAGGACAGTCAGAGCCTCGGGCAAATGAAAGACATTCCCTCCCCAGCACAGCTGCCTCAGCCAGGGCTCCTCTCTGCCAGGGCAAGAGGTGAAGCAGCACCTGCACATGGAGATGGGGCTGGCCTTAGCCATCCTGAAATGTCCTTCTTGCTTTGCCACTCAATTGCACCTCCCTATTTCTTTTGGAGAGGATGTAGAGAAACCATTTGTCAAACACTCTCGTTAAAAAAAAACAACCTGGGAGAATCATTACCATGCTTTGTGGGCATTTATTGCAGTCCCTTTAGATGTTTCCTGTTGAAGGGCCCACAGCACCTGTGCCAGAAGCGTTTGTTCCTGCTGTGTGTGCCCCGGAGGTGAGAGTGGAGCCACAGGTGAGTACTGCGCTCTCTTCTCTCATTCTAGGATTTTTTCCTTCATGAAGGCTTAGGATCAAACCCCTACTGTGGTGAGAGATGGGATTCCCTGTATGGACCCTGCAAGCAATACAAGCACTGGTGGCAGCACAGTCCCTGCTGCGATGGCAGGAGCGGGCCCTCATGGACCCTGGGCCCTGAATCCCAGCCCTGGACCAGCCATCTCCTCAATTACAATTTTAACCACTGCTAAAGCAGTGCCCCTCACTCTGCCATCAGTCACACACCTTTCAAGGGCCTCTCTAAGTACCTGTCTCACTGGGATGTTCCTCCCCACATGCTCCAGACCATCCTGTACCTCATCTAACTTAGCATAGTCAGCGTAATTGCCTCTAAAGGCAGCTCCTAGGCAGTACCGAAAGATAAAACAACGGCAGCAATTTCTAACCTGTGCTGCTCTCATTTAGCAAAACTGGAAACAGCTTTGCCTTGGTTATTTACCTTGTTTCTATCTCCAGCAGTAATAGCTCTGGCAGCTCATTCAGCACACGCTGAGGGAGTTTGTGGAGCTGCAGAGCTCAGGCTGTGTTGTGAGGCGCAGCCTGCTCTGACAGCAAAGCCCAGTAAGCAGAGGCAGCAGCCTTGAAGACCTCTGTAGAATCCTTTGCTGATCCAAACAAGGAAATAGACCCTACTCAGAACCCTTTTTTTCTGGCTAACCAACCTCATTTTTGATTTCTCAAGGATTCAAAGACAGACATTCATTTTGCTGGCTGAGTACATTTGGCCAAAAGAAAAATCACTTGTCTGAGCTGATGAACTTTCACAGGGTTTTGCTGGGTTTTCCCTTGGGGAAAGGGGGTTTATAATGAAAGAGAAAAGATTTGGTTTAGAGTTGCATAGGCTAATATAGAAAAAAGGTCTTATTTATTCCATCCCCTTTCAAACACAAAGTTGGTGCAGCCTTATCCACACTGACATTCAAAGGAAAACTGGAAAGGGAAGCATCAACAGTGGATCATAATCAAGTGCTTCTAGAAGTTCTGTTACTTTGGCTGATTCCTAAATTAACCCAGCTGTTGGCAATAAAAGGGCCCCTTTATTTATATATTTCACATACCTTGTTGGTTGTTTTTTTTAAAGACAGCACATTCTGGTTTGGACAACCTCATACTTGGGCCACTTCCGTCTATAACTACAAACTTTGCTTTCATAAAACCATCAAATATTGATTACTGTAATACACTGTTGTGCTCAACTAGAGGAAAATTTCAGATGCACTTACCTCCCAGCTGAGCCTGAAATTGCAATGTAAGATCACCGGGCTCTTCTCCTCTATACAACACGTAGCTAATTAAATTCAAGACCTAAAAATATTTTAAGTTTCAAGAACATCTCTACAAAGTGAAAAAATCTACTAAAATATTCCCTGTATATCCAAACTAACACCAAACCATTTAACTCTCACAGTACATTAAAATCACTTATACTGCCCACAGTGCTCTGCACTTGCTGGATATTTTTGAAGACATGATTGAATATGCAACCACCTCCTGCTGTAGTTTTTAAAAAACCCCAAAATTTTCAACCTAAATTTTCACACACTTTAAATCCACCTTCTGGAAATGACAATTTACTTTAAAATTAGTATTTCACCTAAAAAGGAGTAAACTACTAGCAAAAAAAAGGTAAGAAATGCCACTTTTATCAAAACATTTTAGCTCTGCCCTTCTGAAATCTTTACAAGATATAAATACAGCTGCAATCTATAAGATTGCCACCTCTGTGAGTACTGTACATAGCAGAGGACAGTTACCCAATAACCAGAAAATTTGCTACAAAAATATATTATGTTTTGTAACATCTGCAGGTAAACAGCAAAAAAATGCTATTAAAAATGCAGTAAAATGCAGAAAAAACTAGTAAGCCTACCATCCTAACCATAATGTTACAGTAAAGTGCTGTTTGGCTTGGTGTTTTGTCTGTTAAAGTTCTTCTGCTCTAGAATTTTAGCTTTATTAATTCTTTCAAGTAAGATTTTTTTTAAAAACTAAATCACTCCTTCTGGGAAGAACCATTGCTAATCAGCTCTGGATAAATTAAACTAAATTCACTGTAAATTAAGAGTTAAATGCCCTAAAATGAGCCACTTAAAATACAAAGTTTGGTTCTTAAACTTGCCCTACCTATCATCAGCTCAAAAATCTAAAAATTGCAGCCAGAAAAAACCAGAAAACCAGAAAACTACCAGGTTGCATAATTATATTAGAAATGCATCTCTCATCTTTTACCTCAGAACCTTTTTTGCATCTCATGTATTTCCCTCATCAGTCACCACTCGTGGGTTAAAAGGAACCAGTATTTACACGGAAAGCTGTTTTCCTAGACAAATATTGGTACAATTTTTATTTAATAGCTGACAATACTGTATTGGTAGCACACAGACTGCTTTTATGATTCTTCTGACTTCCCTACAATTTGGGATTCTTCCTTAGTCAGTATTTTGCCAAGGACTGCATCATAGTAAGGGCTGAAGACCATTTTGTTGTAGTTGACAAGACGAATATACTTGGCAGCAATCTCCTCCAGCTCCCCCTGAATGGGGCTTAATCCTCCAGGAATGGCAGGCAATGATTTCTGGTGACTGGATGCAAGATAATTCTCCAGAAACTTTTGAATTCGAGAATCTGGAAAAAATGGGTTTGGTTTGTTTTCAAATGAGACAGTGAATTAGAAACAGTGTAACCTCATGTAAAATGCAACAAGCCTAAACATGGTGAGCAAGTTGGAAAGACAACATGGAAACAAAATGGAAACAACATGGAAAAAACATGGAAAGAGAAGCCCTGCACACCCCCCACCCCCAGCTGCACAGCCAGGGGGAGCAGAGCACTCTGCCAGACCTACCTATGAGCTTGCAGATGGAGTTATCCGGGCTGGCCACTGCCTGGATCTGTCCCTTCAGCACAGCCTCCCTCTCAGCTGAGAATGGGGTAAAGCCATGCTGGGAAAGGCAGCTGTTCACTTCAGCACACACCTTCTCACCCACGGTGGCCAGGGATTCCTTCAGGTTTAAGGAGCTAGAAAATATGAGGTACAGCACAACTGTATTAGGTACCCACTTTTTTCCCAACTTTTTAAAAGTAAACCATTCAATTAGAGTTGCCTTATATATCAAATGTCATGGAAAAAGCATAATGCAAATAAAGCCAATTATAAAGAATAATACAATTATATATACATGAAAAATACAGCTGAGATCTAAAGCAAGGAAGTAGGAGAGCATTCAAGACTTCCAGCCTGAACAATCCATACATGTGAGAGCTGACTTTCTGCCTGAGGACAGCTCTGACTAAAGCAAAACCCGTAGGTGTAGACTAGTCACTCTAAATCTGCAGGCAGCTGACTGTGCCACACTCAGGTTCTTGGGGAGCCTGGCCCAAACTCTGAGCAGGGGCAGCTGCTGGCACTCTCCTGTGCCAGCCTGTCGCCATGAAAAACACTCTGAAAAAAGCAGTGTGTACAAACCATGAAAGAACAGAGCAAGAAAAGACAGCTCTGTGTGAGTAAGCTGAAGAAAAACTGTCAGCTCAGGCTCACAGAAAGCCCTCATCACCTCCCCTGCATTCCCTGCAGTGCCCAGCCAGAAAGAGGCTTAAACTGCTCATTTCCCAGGGTGAAAACAGAGCTACACCTGCCCTGCAAGCAGGACTGTGCCATACTCACGGGAGATGCACTCCTGTCAGCAGCACCTTGACAATGGTTTTGATTTTCTCAGCGAATCCGGGCACATCGATGAGTGCCGGGCCTGCTGCGCTGAACGTGACCAGCAGCACTGTCCCCACCAAGAGGAGCTGCTCCAGCTCCAGCTGGATCTCCAGGAAGCGCGTCTGGTCCATGAGCACCGTCTGCAAGGAGGGAGGAAGCCAGCACAGAACGGAGTCAGTTTGCAGGGGGGGGAAGGGACACTGGGATGCAGCAGCAAAGGCAAGACAAAGGCACAGGGAACAGCAGGCCAGGAGCACAATGAGAAGCATTGACTCCTCTTTTCCAGCTAAGCAGGTTTCAGCACTGAAAGACAACTGCCTGTTAGAGCTGCCAGATCTCCCAATCAGAGATCAACGGTTTAGTATTGTACGTGTTGCAAGGCTAGAAATTCAAACAGCTTCTGCTACGTCCTGGGAATAGAAGAGCGGAACAAGTACAAAACCACTTTTTCTGTTAAATACCTACTTCTGGAAAAGGCCTGTTCACATGATCCCACTTCAGGAGCTTCAGATAGGCCTGATTTTGTACAGCAGTGAAGCACAAGGTGGAAGCTCCACCAGTGGCACCATCACTACAGTGGGGAGGCAACATTTCATGTCCCAGCTTTGCAAGATCATCTGCTGCTTCTTGCAACCACTTTGTGACAAGGTCTAAAGAATCTGGAAGAGCAGGGGAAAAAAATCTTCTTAAGAAAATTCCTTTTCAAAGTTAGGTTTTTCCACCAATAATTTCCAAGCAATCCCATTGGTTACTATGACTAATGCCCATGATATCAGGTATGACATGCATTTCATTTATTGCATCGAGCAGAACATCTAAAACAAAACCACACAGCTACAGGAAATCAGAGGTGAGATGATGCTGGGTAATCATGCCCTACACTGTATTGAAATTAAACTGAATGTACCAAGGGCAGAACTATTGTTCTTGCAGATTTTTTCTAACTACAGTTTTGGGGCACAAGCTGTCATTTACCATATGAATTCTAGAACTTTTAAAAATATCTGAGTTCTTTTCATGATCTACAAGCAAAGACACGCAGTTTACTGGGAGGTCAGAGGGGAAGAAAGAAAGGAACAAAGTCATACTTGGCTGTTTCTCAAGAAACTCCTGAAACTTCTTTCTTTCATATTCAGCAGACTGCTGCATTAATTTTGGCCTAATACTACTGACAGCGAAGTTTGCCATATCCATTTTCATTAGGTCTAATACAGAGAAAATTGCTCTAAACAAACAAACAGAAAAAGTTATTCAAGGCTGCAGATGTTTCAGAGGTGCTATTTACAAGATTTATTACAGATTGTCTAAGGAAAGAGCAAAAACATGCATGGGAAACAGTAACAGCTTAACAACTTCAGGGCATGAGACAGAGAAAGCTGGAGCAAGCATGTACATGCATGCATGTGCCTCTTCCAAGTAGGAAATAAATCTTGCTCTCCTGTAAAAAAGCCTCCATGGAATTAACTTCACTAGCTCCATAGATTTTATCTCCCAGGATGTGCAACATTGTGTGTGAAAAGACTTCTGGGTTTCCAAGCTTGCATGCCATGTCTGTTGGCAGCCTGGAAAGCCAACCTCAGTGGGAAGTGAATAATCAGACCCAAGGAGCAAAAAAAGAAAAAAACAAACAAACAAACACCAAAGAAAAACACCTTAATTTCAAAGCAACCTAATTCCTGCTGGCAAGATTTCTGCCAAGTCAATCCTGAACTCCTGGAAGCTTTTCAAATTAGAAAACAGCAAGGTTAATGAAGCTTCTCCCAACTATTGAGACCTTGAGCTGTTCCACTGAGAACACGGTGACAAAGCAGAAGCCTGGATGCTCCCAGATGTGGAACACACACTCCCTTTAGAACTGACAGGGAATTATATAGGGAGTGGGGTAAAGAGAGCTCAAACTGGGAGGAAAGGACAAACTGGTTGAAAACCAGTAATACTTTTTCCCTGTGCTCCTGTGTGCTTTTTTTTCACCTTCTGCTGTTGATATTCAATTCTGATACCAACTGACTATTCATCTGCTACCTTAGGACTTATTTGCATTTGACATTTAAGCAAATGTCCTTCAGTGACATGCAGGAGCCAGACAAATACTCCAACTCACCAGATCAGAGATGGTCCTTGTTAATGACTCCTGGAGCATCTCTCCCCTTCACACCCACAGCTATATCCTTTTCCCTATCACTCTTTTTTTCCTAGGAGTTGCAGGTTGCCCCCTCGCCCCCCACCAAAAATTATTTAAGGGACTCTGAACATGAATAATAAACACATTTCAGTACCTGAAAAGAGGAACTATTTCATTAATATCTTTCAGTTTCTTAATGTCTTCATCTCGAGCTGGAGCACAGAGAGTCCCCATCATCCCAATAACAAATCTGACCAACTTAGAAATGTCAAGGGCCCCATTCTCTGCCTCCTGTTTTATCAAATCCAGGTCAAGAACTTCTGTAATCTGGCTTCTCAGTCTGGTATGTCCAGGCAACAAGAAAGACAGAAGACTCTGAAATGGAAAGTTTTTAACAGTGCATTAGTTCTACATATCAAAGACTACAAGGAGCAAAAGAGTTACTGAACCACTTCTTGTAGAATTACAGAATCATAGAAAGGTTTGGGTCAGAAGAGACTTTAAAGATCAGCTAGTTCCAAACCCCCTGCCACGGGCAGGGTCACCTCCCACTGAACCAGTTTGCTTAATGCCCCATCCAACCTGGCCTTGGACACTACCAGGGATGGGCCAGATTCTTATCTAAACAACTAAATTGTTGAATTTATCTTTTTTTTTTTTTTTTTTTTAACCAACCACTCACCAACTCCAAATGTTTCACCTCATGCTGTATGATACTGAAGTTACTAAGTGGTAAATTCTCTGTGGCACAGATCATACTTCAGACTGTTGTGCTTGGTTTTATCAACCCAGTGTTGGGGCATCTCACTGATTCCATAACCAATACCAGTGCCATAACACAAAGGAAGCTTGGAATTAGGGAACTAGTATTGCTTACCTGTTAATCACTTTACATGGTTTTCCATTTGGTTTTACATTCAAATTTCTCCTCTAGGATTATACAGCTTATATATGTTCACAGACAGTGATACAGTAATGAGAAAGAATGAGAGGATTTTTTATGAAAAGCCAAACTCCAACCACTTTTGCTCATTCATATCAGTGCAGTTACTCAAATTCAATGATTTCCCTTCATATCACATCATCTTACCTCTTTAATTTCCCCCAATAGCTTAATTGCATGATCATATGTCGGGGGGTCTTCCTTCAGCTGAGCTTCCAGACAATCCCAGAAAGCTTTATGCACAATATCTCTGACTTTCTTCTCTAAGCTGTGAATAAACATGTTAAAAAGAATGATACTTGTCTCTGCACCACCTTACAAAGATAACCTGCAGCTCCTGAAGCACAGCATGTAATAATATGAATATAATGTAATAATAACTAAATTGATGATTAGCAGAGATCTGTCATTTTAAGTTACTCAGAAAAGCAAGAAAAACTGGACAGGGGATCTAGAATGGCTTATGTCCTAATAAAGGGTTACACACATGCAAAAGGGGCTGCAAATTAAAATCCTTCAAATATTTATCACATGCTACATCTAGACAAGTGGAAGAAAACAAAAATCATAGAAATTACAGTTTGTCTCCAAAAGACCAGTATTCATCTTCCTTTTAAAGGCCCCACTAAGTAAAATCAATTCTCCTATATAAAACTCATTAGTAAACCTAAAAGAAATTAACTTCCCTGACACAAAATCTTCTGTTTCACTGCGTAAGTATTGCACCTACTCTGGGATAAGGGCCCAAATCAGTTTGTATAAAAAAATAAATTAATTCCACTGTTTCAGTACCAATTCCTAATTCAAAACACTGACAGTTCCTGCTCTTCAGCAGTGGGCTCCTGTTCACACCAGGTGTAACTTCAACACCGGAGAAGCAAAACAGTTCCACATACCCGGGTGCACACAGAGAACCCCACAGCAAACACCAGCTTCCCAAGGCTCTGACTTCAAGTGCAGCTGAGGCTCAGGCAGTGCCTGGAGGCACTCCTGCCCTGTGGCTCTCCAGGAGTAGCCACTACAGGCTCTACTGAGTGCCTACAACCACAGCTACAGCCACTACAGCTGCTTTCTCCTCCCACCACTTCAAGTATATTCGAGCTGCAAGGGACTCTAAGCCTGAGATGTAAAACAAATCCCCACATACAATCCAAGTCCCCTGCCTTTGCAGTCAGGGACAATTTAGTTCCAAGCAAGATCCTCTCACTATAAATGCTAAGGGGAACCACTGTCACTTCTTTTTGTCCCAGCACGACCAACTTCCATAGAGCACAACAATGCCAGTCTTCCAAGAGTCACCTGCAGCATTCTCTCCTGCAGCACCCATCAAGGCAATGTGCTCTGGGGTCTCTCTCACAAATGGATACCTACAGACAACATTGGCCCAACAGGGACCAAGTTCCTTCCATGAAATATGCACTCCTTTTCCCAAATCAAGCCAGAAGGCTGTCAGCCACACCTCACTGTGTGGGAGAGAGAGGAACAGCAGATGAAGCTTCCTCTGTTCTCCCTCTCCCCTCACAGCAGGGCACACAGTTACTGTAGACTCACACAGAGAAGGAAAGGCTTCAAACTTGAAAGGAGAAAGGACTAATCTAATAAAACATAGGAATCTCTTCCCAAAATATCCCTAAAGAAACAGACAGGAAAAGCTACAATAATCAGTTTCATCTCATTCCCACAGGCAGTGAAAGCTTAAAAATTGCTAAAAGTACTACCCACATCTGCAGCCAGACTGGGGTACTTGGAAGACTGTAGCCTCAGAGTCCTGGGACAAGGGGACACAACAGAAACCACTCTGGGATTTGCACCACACATGTCCAGCTAATCCAAGAGGTTCACCTTTCACACACACACACATCTGGGGAAGCACAACTGCACAGTTACCACCTTCTTCTTATATTCTTTCCTACCTCCTCCCAGGCACTGCCAGACAAGACACCAGCCAGAGCCTTTACCTGATCCCCCAGAGCTACTCTGCAGTTCTACAAACACAATTTTATTAAAGTATATTTTTGGTAACAACCTTACCTGTGTTCTGGTAATTCAGCTGGTTTTATCTGGAAGTCTCCATTCACCACAATTTCATGTGCCAGAGCCATGTTGGTGACTCCCTTTGCTGTCTCCATGAGCTCTTCTATTGACACAGGCCGAGAAGGACTGGCTGCAACATCAATTACACTGTCAGACAGTTCTCAACAAAAGCCTACAGAAAGAGTCTCTTGGACCCTTTCCACCTTATTGACAGTGCAGAGGGTCAAATGACAGCATCAGCTGAAGATTTTTCTCCTTTCTTTCCCTTCCTTTCCCATCTGGTGGATGACACAGGTTTGGAGTATTTCAAAAAACAAAGGAGTGGATCCCAGTTGATATTCTGGGCTCAGTGTGTCAATTGCTTCTATCAAGCTCTTTCAAAAACCATCTCCAAACAAAACCCCCCACACAAACCAGTACTTCTTTAGGATGGTTTAACAGCATCTTGGCATCTTTCTCCACGCTGTAGGAAGAAATAATTACAAATAGCAGCATTTTCACCACACTACTTCCACAAGTATTGTGCAGATATTGCCATTTCAGTTCTACATTTTTCGAGGAAGTGATTTCATCATTAAAGCAGTCAACAAACAACCACCATCACTGTTAAGCAGCAGCACACCAGTAGCTAATTATTCTCACTACTTCCAATGCAACTGGCACTCCTCCAAACACTTTTTTCCGCCCCAGAGGCCATCACCCAAGTAACAGATGACATCAAGACCTAGTGCCAGCACCAATGCCCAAGACCTCTTCCCCTGGCAGGCATTTGGGACTGACCAGGATGGGCCAGCAGCCTCAGACTGGGCCCTGGGTTAGTGATAGGGTTGGCGCCCTGATGGATCCATTCCATTCTGTAGTTCATTCACTTCAGCTACAGTCCAGGCATAGGAGCAACATACTAATCCCAAAGTGAAAGAAATCAACCAAGGATCTTCATAGGCTGGGCTCACTGAGAAATGTTTCAGGCAAACTATTACGACCATCTCATTTGATAATCCACGTTGATTGGACTTAAGTAATTACATAGAAAAGGTCTTTCAAAAGTAAGTGTCCATCACTTGTCTGCCATGCAGAGCTCTTCTGAGTTCATACAGTTGGGTTCCAATGTGCTAGTTTTCATTAATATCTTGCTCTTTTCATGCAGCCCTCCTAAATCTTTATTTCCTTCTGCTTGGAGCTTAACCTTGCCTAGTGACTCTGGGAACACAGCAAGGACTGATATTCTGAGAAGAACCAGCAGACAGCAAAGTTCACAGTGCTCTTGTCTGAGTGCCAAATGACTTCACTCCAGCAGTGGGTGCACTAAGAGCTAAGGCTCTTTCATTGACCAAAGATTGCTCTCAAATCACATTCCTTCATTCTCATACCTGCTCCCTTACATGAGGTAAGAGCTTGAGATCAAACCACTTCTTTGTGGTACAGTGCAGTGCTAGATTGTGCCATGCTTTTTACTTCCACGTGTTCAGAGCCTCTCTCCATACATACATCCCAGTTCCTACCAGGCAACCAGCAAGGCATAGAACAGAAACTCCCTCAGAACATTTCCTCTGAGTAACAGGACACTAAACACAACCCTAAACCTCAAGTCATAATGAACACAATTAAAAAATAAAAAGAATGCAACAAACAAAATGTTACTGCTGAGCCACTCCCTACAGAAATTTAGAACTCTGAGCACTTCTCCTTCTTTGAATTGAATCCCCGAAGCCAGAAAACTTCCCCTTGGTTTTATCTACAGATTTGCCAGAAATATTGGGTCCCATATTGCATCCGGACCCTCATGTTAAAAGCAGAATGACAAAGAAAAATATGTCTTAGGAAAAATATGCAGTCCTGCTTGACACTGGAAGCAGTATTAGGATTAAATATACAACTTTCCATCTATATTGTGAGGGGGCTGACAGGACATCCCTTTGTTGATAACAGCCTTCCTTGCCCTGCAGTAGGAACAGGGACTGCAGCAACCCAGAAGGTTCAGCTGATAAGGCAAACAGCAGAGACAGTTTAGCTGGAACATGCTGGGGTAGTGTTTATGCCTTCGAAGAGCACAAACGCACCAGGATATTTAGGATATATGTGGCTCAGAGCAACGTGGTCATTGTGTACAATTAGGAAAAGAAAAAGAAAATGGGAAGAAAAGTGTTACAGTTTCAAGGCATATCATCAAGAGTCACACTGTATTTAATTGCAAGACAGTCAAACTTGCACAGAATGCTATAAAACACTAGGATTGCCTCCTACAACAATTACAGAATTTACTGGTTTTTTATTGGATTCATATAGCAGTTTTGCTTACACTTTGGTGTATCATCTCTGTGTGACCCTGGAGCACTCTGTCGTATTCTTTTTCGGACAGACTGACCCGAGTTGTCCAAGTTCTCCTCCTGATCATCCTCCAAACCACTCAACTTTTCTTCACTTGAATGTAGCTTGTCAGGATTCTGAGACATTTTCAGCTGGTTCTTTACAAAAAGAAAAAATATGAATAAGCACTTTCTGACACGGCTGAGTGGGAAAACATCACCAGGAGTCCTCTTGATTAAGAAAAAACATTAAGAATGAAAGAATTCTTATGAGGAATTATATGATGTCATCCCCATAATGGCAGGGGACCTGGACTCAGTGACTCACTTCCATCTTCCACAAAATGGGATGCTTTCAACACAGCTACCATTTATTTAATCTGCAGTCCTAGTCAGTTCTCAAAAATCTGAAACTCTTCCCTTGCCATAATGATACAGATGAGAGAAAAAGATAGTGTTTTCTTTCCTAGCATTGCTTTTAAGAGAGCAATGAAAAACACCTCCAGAACAGTATTACAAACACGTTTTACAAAAGATTATGCCAAATAAGATGATGTTTCCTCACTACACAGCAATAAATCTTCCTGAACATAACATATTCCTGAACTATGATCTGCCACAACTGCTCACAACTTAAAAACTTCACTCTGAGCCATCCAAAAGCATTAAGAAGCAGGAAAAGAACTAGAGAGAAATTAATATAAAATTCTATTCCATATTTTCATTACATTCAAGAGTCCTGATTTATGCATAAAATATCACAGTTGTTTGGGTTTTTTAATTAAGACAGTAAAGAACACTTATAGTATTTAAAATATTGGTTTATTAGACATTACATATTAAAGGATATTTATATCACATTGCAGATACCTGCAGTGTACCCCAAGTTACACTGAAAAAATTACCAGTAGAAAACCAAGTCTCACTGTTCCTTATCTTCACTTATTTCCATTCTCAGATTTCCCTATAAAGAATGTAATTTCTACATCCACCATTGAAACCTATCATGCAGGAAGCTGCTGCTCAGGCTTTAATTTTACAGAAATCTATTTGAGAGCATATGATGTCTCTAAATTAAATAACCTAGATGTTCTGTGAAGTGGGAGTTGGGAAGAGTCTGCCTTTCAAAATAAAAAAAAAGTTCCTGGAAAAACAACAACTTCCTCCTTCCCCTAGTATCCCACCATCCCCACTTTCACATTTTGAAAGAAACCAAGTTCTCAGCAAGAGATACACTCTCCAGAGGCACCTCACAGCTACTAAGAGAAAATACAGCATCCAAAACTACACTGAAGAGGATGCAGCAGAAGCAAGCAATGGTGTAGAAATATAAAATGCAGCACTGAGATTTATTTTCATACAAGAGCTGTAATAACTAACCCTGCTCCATCAGTGCTTAAATTGATTGCACAATGTGATTCCACAGGACAGCTGGAAAGCTCAGGGCATATAAGGAACAGTTTTGCTCTACAGCAATGACTCAGGATCATCATCTTGCTCAATGCATGAGAGACAACAGCATGCAACACTTGCCCACAGCACTGTGTCATTTCTATTTTAGAAGAGAAAACAGCACGAAAAGCTTGGGATAAATGACACAGGAAAACACCCTTGGCACACAGGCATCAGCACAGGTACTGTTAGACTCATTCCACCTCTAGATGGAACAGAGTCCCCAGTGTCTCTGCTCCAGACGCTTGGTCATCTCCCTGTTCACATGCTGGGACAAAGAAGGGTCAGCCTGTCGCAGCTGCAGTCACATTGCCACCCCCTGAACCACGGCAGAGAGCCTCCAGCTGGCTGTAACAGCAGCCACCCCAACAAGCAGGCGAGTGGGACATGCTCCAGAAGAAGTGGATCTCCTGTGCAGCAGACAAAACGCCTGTTACTGCAAACACTCCACCAGCAAGAGGAGCTCTGTTAATAAAGGGGCTGTTCACAGAGAAGAGCACAGCAACCATTGCAATAGAAAATATACAATAAGACTGCTTAAAGAGAGAGAGAGAAACCTGTTGTTGAATTTGGCTAGGATAAAAGCATTATCATAAAGGCTTCCACATTCATTCCAGACTAGATGGTTGTTCTTCCTATCCATCCTCTTTCACAAAGCATCCTCCTGAAGTAAAATGTGAACCATGAAGATGACTCAACCAAGCCCCACTTAAGTCTTTAATGCACACACTTCCTAGTGCCTTGCAATCTCTCACTGCACTTTATCCTCACTACCCTGAGAAAAGCAGAGAAACATAATATACCTCACTTCCAGAGGGGAAACTGAGGTTTGAGTTAAGTTGCTTGAGGACTCACAGAAGATAAATGACAGAGACAAGATTATCAGTCTGATGATTGCTACCCCCAGCTTTGCCCAGCAGGCTATCATTCCTACAACGCAGACTACACCCTAAAGTGTTGCTTTCCATAAAATGGCAGCTCAAGAGCTACAGTCTCAAACCCAGCACAAGTTTCATTTAATTACCACTTGTTTTTAAAAAGTCCTATTCCAGCTATGGAGGGCAGGTATTAGAACTCCTGGGCCATTCTACCAAATGACTGTTCAGCAGATGAGGTAAACAGGCACACTTGTTGGTTTCGTTGTTTAGTTTGCAACGGTCTGCTCTTTTCTGATGGATTACTGCTATTATTTGCCAGAACACATCTAGAACACATCCTCTTTCCACTGGGTAAATAAGCTTGACAATACCTCTTCCAGAAGCATGATCATCATCTCTTCTTTCACAGAAACAATTCTGACTTAATAGTGCAAAGTCTACTTCTTGGCACTTTCCTTGCATTTATTTTTAATGAGAACAGAAATGCAAGAGAAAAATGCAACAAATTAAAATTTAAACAAAACATTTTCCACGGCTTCTTTTCATTAAAGGTCCTCAAATCACGTGATGCACACCAGCCCTAAATAAACTTCACTGTGCTTCTCTGGAGCACACACGAGGTTGGAGCAGCTTCTCCTCACTCCCAGCGCTGTCCCACTGTATAAGACAGCACCTGACAGCTCCCCTGACCTCCGGCCCGAACACACCACGCTGCCTTTCCTCAGGCTCCGCTCCAACGCTGAACTCTCCTCTTCCCTCTATTCACCTGCCACATCACAACCTACTTTCCCTTGTAATCCACTAGCAGGCAAGCTGCAGCCTGTCCCTCTTCCAAATTAAAAGGGATGCTGTGAAATTCCACTGTTTCCCCTCCGCCGCCTGTTCTGTGTGAGGCCCTCCCAGGTCCACGCCACGGGGAGCACACAGGGCACCGCCGGAACCCCACCGGCCCGGCAGCAGCGCCGCCGCTCCAGCCCCGCGCCGGCCACACTTTCCTTGCCACCCCTTCGCAAGGCCCGAGAGCTCCGGGGTTCATCAATGGGCTAAGGGGGAAAACGAGCCCGGGGGACTGTGGGTTCCTGGGCCGAACCCGGAGAGGGGATGCGGTACTGAGCCGACCCGCGGGCCCGGCGCAGCGCTGCCCGGCCGGGCCCGGAGCCACCGCGGCGCCCGCTCGGCGCTGCCGGGCCCGGGCCCTGC
>QWTY01011821.1:86194-96682 GCA_008033365.1 Pseudorectes ferrugineus
CGGAGCAGCCGCCGCGGCCGCCGGCTCGGACGGGCCCGGCCCCTCCTGCGGCCGCGGAGCGGGGCTGGGCCGGCGCAGGGCGGGCCGCGGCGGCTCCGGGGCGGGGCGAGGGCCCCACCGCCCCCCGCGCCGGCAGCGGGCTCTCGCCGCGGCAGAGCGGGGTGAGGGGCCGCTGTCCCCGGCACCGAGGGGGCTCGAATGGCCCTCAGGGCGCCCGCAGCTCTGGGGCAGCGCAGGTCCGCCTCGCTGCAGCCGAGCGAGGAGCAGGTCCCGACCCCCTCCAGAGCCCCCCACAGCCCGCGCCCGGGCTCGGACCTCGATGGATAGTTCGGGGTCTGCCCCATCACACAACGCTGATTCAGATTAACCCCCCCAGCAAACAGGGAAGGTAGCCCTGGCTTGTCCTTGCTGTCCTTAGACACCTTATACAGGTCACAGTGTGACTGCCAGTTCCTCCAAAGAGGAATCTGAGGTACTCTTAGAGGAGCTAGACCACCCCATGGAGAGAGAGGACCGCACTGACCCTGCCTGGCGCCCACCTTTGAGTGCCCCTGCCCCATTCCCCCTCCAGGCTGCTTTTCTGCAGCCCGAACGCAAACTTGGCACCAGAGCCAGCCCAGTGACTCACAGGGCAGGGGATCTGTAATTCGGGACTCTCACTGCAGCAGGCTATGCCCACAGGCGGCAGCTCATTTTCAAGATAGGAATCTCATCCTCTTAACCGTGATGTTACAGCAGGCAGAAAGGGAAAATACTTCTGCTGAAGAGCAAACCAGTCCAACATCAATTTTTCTGAGGAAGTGCATTTATAATAAAAACCTTCGAGTTGAAACTAAGAACTGTAACTACTATAAAGGCTTATACTTCGCTACTAGTTCTCAGGAACTGATTATTTTTAGAAGTTCTTTCTAATTAACTAGAAGAAGCTTTTTACATGTTTATCTTCCATCCCCCATCAGGGCATAGTAAAACATTGTCCTGTGGCACATCAAGTCCTTCAGCTCCATTTCAGAGAAACACTCTGGCCCCTGGCAGCAGACACCACTAATGACTGAAGCATTAGTTCGTGAGACATGAGAGTCTGACACAGGATTGTGTTTTTTAAGAACATGTCACCACATGTGACTGTAACAGTTATTATTACTTTGTTGTCATAATTAAATTAGCTTTTGTTCCTAAATAAAAGAACAGAGCTCAACCCTTTAAATAGAACAAAATTTGGTTTGATTTTTTTTTTCAACAGCAACTGTAATGAAGTTTTGGTGATATCATTCCAAAGATAACTCCACAAGAGTCAAAATTAGATCTCTAAGCATGCTCTATATATATATATGTGTGTGTGCTTGCAGTTGCCTGTTTTGCAAAGCTTGGGATTTCCACTGTGGACCAGACATGGATAAGAAATGCCACAAGAAAAGCCAAAGGCCCTTCATTCACTCCAGCACTTTTCTAATTACAGCTGGTGCCATCAGTAAGAGTTACAGACAGAATAAACACTGCAGGGATGAAGATAACCAGCCACAAACACTACATCCTGTGGCAACCAAAGCCAGACCTAAAAATCCAGACTGACTTTACCATCCCAGGAGAGCCAATTCCTCAATATGGTGCCGTTTGAGCTTAAAACAGCACAGTAATTTGCCACACACATACACAAGATAGTTAGCTGGCAAGCCTGAAGAAAAGCTGTGCAACACCAAGCAGAACAGGTTTTTCAGCTCTCTCCAGCACACAGCTAGTCGAAGATCAATGCCATGTGACAGTCACATAATCCAAGGCAAATTAGAAAAAAAAAGGGTTTAGCATAAAATTCAGTGCTGGGGCAAAAGGTGGCAGAGAGATCTCATTCATGGTGTCTTTCATCTCAGTGATTTTGATACTTGAATAGAGGGACTCAACAGACTTGGCTTTTGGGGAGGAAAAGGAAGGATTATTTTGGTCCTATAACAATTAAGAATGAGAAAAGCTAAACTATAAATACAGGCTAAACTCAGGTACTGTTGGCTTTGGTAATAATTGCATAAGTTCCACCCATTTCCACAAAATAATTTTATTAGGCAGATACATGAATATAAAAGATCTACAAATATATTAGTGTTTTCAATGCTGGGGTATACAAAGTAATCAATATTTAAAGTCTCACACACACATATTAGTAACTCTGTCTCCAAAATACTGCATAAAAATACTTGGATTACTACTATGAAACTGACCTAGCAGCCTCTTTCTCTCTTTGTCAGAGAGCTTTGAATCTTCATCAATAGCTTTCAATAGAGATAATAGCTCATCTTTGGTGGTCTTCTCTGTGTTGGAGCGATATTCTCTTTCATTAAGTTTTTGGCAAAAGGTGTAACCTGAAAGGAAACATGAGACATTCAGAGGATTATCACCACACTCCACCCACCCTCGAGATTCTACAGACCCACCCTCCTTTAGATCAAATCAGTCATTGTTACAGCAAGGCTTTTTGCATCACCCATTTCTCATTTGGGGGCATGGCAAGATGAAGAAGATCAGTGTGAGGTGTTACCTGCTATCTTACTGGGATCCTGGCCTTTCTGCAGAGCCAGCAGTTTGTTGCTGACCATTTTGTGCAGTGCCCCTGGGATCTTGAACAGAAAGAGAGGACAATGCAACAGCAGCTTAGAGAAGGCAGCTTTCCATGAGCATACCAGATAACCAAAACCTGGCCATTTTCTAGCTCTTACCTTTAACACATCTCTTTGGTTGTCCACAAGGAACAAGATCAGGAGGTCAGTTTTCCCTCTGGATAAGTTTTTATTGTTGATAATAGCTTTAGAGAATGTTCTTTTCACAACCATCCTGTTGTCACTCTAAAGAACAAAGGGAAATAACGATGGAAGGGGGAGAGTTAGTCTCCCCCACTAAGAAGGGCATCACCTTTGTTCTTCTGAGTCATTGTTTTTCCTGTAGTCACAAATTTAAGCTACAAAGGTGTTTTCTGACCAGTACCTGGGACCTCTAGACTTCAGTAAGTGTAAAGCAACTGTTAAGAATGCACACTTACCTCCTTCTGTAGCTTGAGCTCAGAATGATGTGCTGCAACAGCCATGAAGTACAGCAGTCTCCTGAACTCCTCCCTGACTTGGCTGTCTAGGAGTTTCAAATAGAGTTGAACAGCTTCTAAAGATTGCTCCATCTTCCCATTCACTGGGGAGAGAGAAAGGTGTCTATTGCCATATTCATTTAAATAAATGTTACCATAAAACACCTAAATTAGCCACTGAAGAGATGCCCATCTCTCTAAACAGAACTGGCCAAACACAGCAATTCATTCTCACAAAAACTTCTCCCAGGCTGATGAGAGTTGCTTGCAGACTGTCTGACAACATCCCACACACAGGCATTCAGCCTGACATTTAAGCTCCCTTGTAATTAAGTTCAATTACAGTTCAGCCATCTTAAATGGGATGTGAAATACTGAAAAAGGAAAATGGTTCTATTAAAAAAAAATGAATGACCTCTGCTTGTGGTAATAAAGATCTCTCAAAAACTGAGGAATATGTCCTAGATACATGGGTTAGTTTGATGAATTAATTGCAAATCACTTTGTAGAACTTAGCTAAGTTTTAATTTGACTTACTATGCAGAATAGCCATTTTAGATGTGTGAATTGTTTAAATGAAGTAGGTTGTACTAATATCCTTTATCATGTAGAGAGGAAGAATGGGACATAAATGCAAAGTATTCCAATGAACATGGAACAAGAAGAATAATCAAGGCAGAGAACTATGAAAAATAAGGAGATCAGAGATGAAACGTTAATTGAGAACTAAAACGCCAAAAGCTTTCTGAAATGCTGTCTAAACAAAATTTAAGAAACATTTCTGGGTAAAAAAGGAGAAGTTGTGAATAGGGTACAAACCATCCACACAGCTTTCAGTTTAGCTCTTACAGCCTAAATATTTACTATTAGGCTATATTTATATTTCATTTCCCATGGATATCTAACTTTCATGGATACCAACTAGTACCAAATTATAGCACTCTGGTTTCACAGCCATTCTACATAGACCTGAACAATGATTACAGAACTGCATACAGTCAGAACGAAAATGTCAAAGAACAGTCTTTATGACTAGAAATTTTAAAAAAACCAACCAAACAAAAACAAAACAACAAAAAAACCTCACAGAAGTCAGCCTTTAATCTTGTCTCCTGAGGTAAATACTCAGTTTCTCAGTACATATCTCACATAAGCATTGAAACACAGCTCTATTTTACTTACCTAAGAGTTCTGCAATTCCTAAATGAATTTCAGATGCATGGCTTAACAGCGGCTCCTTTTTTTGGCTGTAGTATCTACCAATGTTGTCAAACAGCAGCAGTTTCCAGGTGTCTGCTTTGTGTGGCTGATCAGGCAGGTTCCTGCTAATATCTACCACCATATGATCGGGAAGATATTCCAAGCAATCAATTGCTGCCGAGAGCCACTCGTCTGTCCTGGAAGACAGAGGGGTTTAGGTTTGCAGCTTTAATTGTGAATGCCCTTCAGAGCTGGCTGCAATGCTGTCCACAGAAAGCAGGTAGACTGGTTCCTCCATCACAGTGAAAACTGCGCGTGTAGGCACTTAAACCCATTAGAAATTCACACACACAAGACACTTCACCTGACACACTCAGGTAGATCACAGTCATAAGCCTCTTTGTTATGTATTTAATCAAGATGAAAAATTAGTAACCCACAAGTAAACAGTCACAAGCAGTAAAACCCAAAGTCAATCATGTCCTCTACTGTTAGATAAGGACACAATTATCGCTAGATAAACAAACATGAACCTTGATCTGATTCAGACTGGTACAAGTTTTTCAGAGAATGTTTTTAACTCTATGCACAGTTTCAAGCTCAGCATTCTTAGCTCTTTTAATACAGTAGGAGGAACTAACTAGTTCCTCAGAAGTGATGTCTCTGGGAAAAACTTTCTGGTAGATTACAAAACCTCTATTCTTCCCTCAATGCAGCAAGGAATTTCTCCCCTGAATACCATCAACTACTGTCATTGCATTCAAAAACCATCCCAGTGTTCAGCAGAAATTCTCACTAAGCAATTGTTATTTTCCAGTTATTCCAGTCAAGTCCAACAGGGAAAGAAGTGCCTACTCACATCCTTTCTGCAGGACTGAGACTACACCATTTCTCCCCAAAGACAAACTGTGCTTTACATTTCCCTGAAAGCAGAAGGTTTTTAGAGCTGCAGAGGGGAGCAATGACTACTTACTGTGAGTCACTGAAAGCCTTGAGAATCTCTCTGTCTATGTAGTTACTTGTGATGACATATCCAGTTGCCTTCCTGGGCTGTGGAGGCTGAAGTCTGATCTCCTGGTGCTCAAGCAGAGACTCCAGGAGAGGGAGGTCGACCAGCTGCAGCAGTCGAGCAATAGTTTGTTCTTGCCACACTTCATTAATAACTAGGAAGGGTGGATACACAAAGCATGTGGAGACTCAGCATGTGCAAAAACTGATCACAAGAAAGATAACTCCCTTTCCTCCCATCAGGCCTAATCTTAACAGAGTAATTTTACCAAAATAGATACTTGCAGTAGCAAAGCATGAGGCTCTTATCAGCTTGAAGTGCCTTTTATCACCACAAAAGGCAAGAATTACCCATTTGTTTAGTTAACTACAAGTGTGGGAGAACTGCTTTTTGGGTAAGTCTGAAGTGCCTTACACTCTTTGTACTCTAATTTGCAAACAATCTTTGTTCTAGATAAGGGATGGGGAAAAAAGTGCAACAGTGACACTCTCCTTATCACAGCTTCCTTGAATATTTCTGTATGCTGAAAACAGTTTCTAGGATGCATTAGCACTTTTAACCAAAGGAAAATGTACATTAGATCATAGTTTGGTCTGAAAGACGAGACATGAATTGTCAAGAATAGTTTCACACAATACTGAAGGAGTGCGGGATGTGCAGATACACAATTCACTTCCAGCTAACAGCAGACTATTTGCCCTGACTAAAACAAGCACACAAGTAGTGCAGGTAACTGAATATTATGCATATTTCTAACTCAAATCAAGCTCTATACATTGCATATTCTTCTCCACAAAATTCAATGCTGATATATTTCAATCAAGAGATAATGCCTCTTGTCTGATGAAATAAAAAGGCAAAAGGCAAGCCTGCAACAAATATAATTTGCCTTTTCATGACCTGGTGTTCAAACCAAAATACTGTGAGTGCCAGTTTGCCTCCCTCTCCAACCTGAGGTGCATAAGTCTTCCCAGTCCTACAGATATACCTTCCTTCTCCCACAAACAAATGACTGTGACATTATTCGGCTTACCTCGACGGGACAAGCTATCCGAGATGTTTACTTGAGGGCTGTTTGCAGGCTTTAGACTCAGGTTTTCCCAAAGATCCTCCAAGCTTTCTGGTTTGAATGGAGTAGAGTGGAACAACATGCTCTTCTCATATCTGAGATTAAAACCAGTTTTTATATATATCTATAACCATATATATGGACAACCAAACATATCATGCAACATACAGATTTAGGTAACTGTCCCAAGATTAAAAATTTTCTCCTATATAGATATTTACATAATCTTCCCCCTCTTCTCCCCTGCCTGACACTTCCTCTGTCCAAGTCACCCAGGAAAATGTATACCTTCAAAAATTATTTGCATGTAACAGAACAACTCCAGCCACAAAATTACTGTTCCTCCAAGCATGGATGTATAATTTCGATTCCCACAGCTTCTTTGTTTTAGGGCACTGCAAAATCTCTTTGATGTCCACTATCTTTGGCATGGATGCGACAAGCTGCATGTATCAATAGATCTGTTCCTTTCACTAAATGAAGGAATGTAGCCTGATGGATCCGTGTCCTACCCAGAAGAAAAACACCTTCAGTCTACACTAATAAAACAGGAATAATCCTGTTTAATGACTGGTTGTTCAATATATTATAAGTCTTACTTCAACAGCTCTTGTGATGAAAATATTTTTAAATACCACACATAATTAAAGTGGTTTTAATTTCTCATGAATTCTCTTTTTAAATAAAGACTTGGGACAGTTTGCTTTAGGACAGAACGAGCTAGTGGGAGACAGGGGAGAAGCAGGACAAAGGAAATATTTTTAATCTCTGTTCCTCTACTTTTTTCATCAGGATTGACACACTCAAGTTCACATTTGCTACTCACATGAACGTGTCAATCGAATAGGGCATTTCCATTTTGGGTCAATACTATTTACAATTTTCAAAAGCGCACATTGCTAAAACTACTGCATTAAGCACATCCATGTAGCTTCTTGTAAGAATATGTCAGAGCAGGTGAAGAGACGAACACTCAACAAAAACCGTTTAAGGGAAGTTATTTGGCAAAGTGGCATCTACATGTTCTGCTTTGTGAGGGTTTAGTTAGTACCAGGGTTTTCTTTGCCCACTCCTAAAGAGACAGGGAAACTAAACCTCACCATTACACTTCCCTCTGGTTCTAGGATGGTGTGCAATAGCAGAACAACAGAACAGCCTGCTACCCTGCCTGGGAACAAGTCATACATGCATACAGAAACAGCTAAAAAAAGAGCTAAATTTGAAGCGTAGTGAAGCAAAGAGGATGAAAGCAGAAAACAATTTTTCCTTAGAAGTTGCATGGATTACTGGTTTATGCCAGAGCTAGATGTGCAGTGAATAAAGATTGCCCTGTTGCATTAGCCTGTTTGATGCATCTGAATTCCAGTTGGTTATATTGATTTAGATCAGTATGTAAATGCACTTAATTTCTACCCTCTCACCTCCCTCCCCCAAGGCAATGTGATAACAGACAGAGAAAACAAGTAACCATGTAGGCTGAGTGATTTACTCTCTTCAAATTGCTCTTTCCTACCTGTCTTCCACCCACAAACATCTATGCGGTGTCTATTTTTACCCTGCAAATGTACAAGTTCTCTTTTCTCTTCCCCAGAATACATAATATTTTCCTCTTGTAAAAAATGTCCTCTCTTCACCTCCATGTACTAACCTCTGTGGGGTGCACTGCTGGTAATCTTTCTCAAGCTCTGGTTGGTTCGAGGCATTTGTGAATCTGTAGAGGCTGCTGCTGCTGTCTTCAAACACAGAGCGTTTGTCTTTCCCGAAGACCCTCGTTGAGACAGCCTCAAACACTTTGCAATCCATCAGCGCTTGGCACACGCGCACCACCTTAGCCCGGGAAATATCCACGTCCCCAAAATACTTGTTCTGCAGAAGATGGGCAAAGACAACATCAACTGCATCTGAACCAATGAAACAGTCATGGTAACACTTCAGGTTCTGGCGGCGCTTTTTCACTTCCACTTGAGTTTGAAGAGCTCTGATAATGCTGCTCCAGACGAACGTCGCTCCAAACGGCTTCTGCGCCAAGCTAAACCCTGAGAACAGAAACAAAGACTGAATTCATGCTGCAGTCACAGAGAACAGCCCCTTCCTGGCTTCTTGCTTTCATGAATCTCGTAAGGATTTAAAAATCTTTGAGACTTCCACTTTGGCTTGGGTTGCTCGGGCATTAACGCTTTGTTACTTCCTTAGCAAGTCTGTCTGCTCTGTACCACTGTCTCCCTCTCTCTCTTTGGTGGTTCCTCTCGCTACACCAGCTTTGCAACCAGGAGTTCCTGTTTTCTCAGCCTCTCACTTTGACAGTGTCCTTTTGCGTGTCCCTCGGTCACCTAATGGTTACCCTTGCAGAACCACTGCTAAGCACACAGGTCCCACAACCACAAACCAGCTGTATGTACTCGTAACTCCCCTGTTCTTCCACTAACACTAACAGCAACACAGCTGGGCAGGAAAGAGGGAAGCAGGGATGAAGAGACACATCAGAACCTTGTTTCCTACAGGACTGTGCTTACACACAAGCTACCTGACATCAGTGCTTAGCACACCACTACCAAGTCCATGGATTCTCTTGAGAAACCACTCACTCAATACTTATCCCACCAGGCAGCCCCATGCCACCTTGGCTCCAGCAGAGACCTCAGCTCTGTGCACCCAATGCGACTTCCTTGAGCCAATCTGTCTTCCCTCCTCCAGTGAAACCACTGAACTATTACTCATTTACCCGTCTGATTAGAATAAAATGCCAGCAGCCAACAGTTTGACCTGAGGCTACACTCAGCCTCCACAAGGACTTAAAAATACACAAAGTTTGCAGGTGGCACCTAACTGGGGAGAACTGTAGCCACCAGAGAGGCTAGAATTAGAATATGTTTTTCAGTAAGTCAGATGAATAATTTACTAGGAGTGAAAGCAGAGGAAGAAGAGAGAAATCAAAAGCTGAAGGACAAAATATGGAAGGAGGAGTTGGCAGCAATCCTACAGAAAGCCATCTGGGATTGTGACAGACCTCAAACCAAATGAATTAACAGTGCGATGCAGTGTTTGAAAAAAACAACAACATGCAACTCCTTCTGGAACATATTACCATGAGCATTTTCCACAGAGATGCAGGAGGTGTTTTTTTCTGTTCTGTTTAGTCTGAAGTGGCTTTAGTTAGAGAATTCCAATTTGGGGCAGCAATTTCCAGCTGATCCCCAGCTACCAGAAAGCCCAGAAACTGGCAAATTAGCAAGGGGAAAAGGAAAGGTAGAGGGGCAGTAAAGACTGGGAAGAGAGAGAGAAAGCAAGGAACACAATGCCATTTGAACACACCCACACTTAAGAAGGACAGCAACAGTTATCTTTCTGAAAAGATTCCTATCAGGGAAACAGAGAAAAAAAACCAAAGCAGCTTTTTAATACACAGCATTGAGCCAGCCAAGGTAGAAATCTCCCAGAACCTCCAGTTTCCAAAGCTTTAAAAGTACAAGACAGACAAGGTACACAACTGCTGATACTTTAACCTGATGACACCTTCAGGAAGGCAGAACAAACACTACAGAATTCGCTTCCAGCCCTACATTCCAATAGCCAACTCTGCTCTTTGGGAGGAAACAACCCCCAAACCCGACACCAGCAGACATACAACAATGCTGGTTTCTGTCGCTAGAATAAATACCTACACGTACAACCTGCAACGCTTTAACTACTACTCACGACTTTAACACTTCTTCCTTACACACACAGAGCCTTCAGATCTTTTCTGACGGAAGCGGTATTAAGTGTAGCATTAAGACCACAAGTTTCCACAAAGTTAAGGTGGCCAAGGTAGGGAAAGAAAAAGGGCAAAACCAGTTCCCAGCGAGCGCACATTAACCTCATGCTGTGCTACCGAGGCACCTGCTCTTAACCCGCGCTGGGGACACGGAGGTGCCCGCGCCTCCCCGGCACCCAGCCCGCCCGCAGCTCCGCGGGCAGGGCACGGGCCCCGCGCTCTCCCCGGCGCTGCCGATCCCGGGCGGAGGAGCGGGCGCGCAGCCGGGACGCGGCCCCCGGGCGGAAGCGGCTCCCGGCGCCGGAGCGCAGCCAACTTTTGAACCTCGGCGGAGCCGGGAAAGGCGCCGAGCGGAGCTGCCGCCGCCGAGGACGCACATCCTGCTGCGG
>QWTY01011821.1:96802-113793 GCA_008033365.1 Pseudorectes ferrugineus
CCCGCCAGCCGCCGGCCACCGTCCCGCTCCCCGCTGCCCCCGGTGCCCGGCCGTACCCGGCGGCCTGGCGGCGGGGCTGCAGACCGTGCTGAGGCTCAGAGCCGCCGCCTTCTCCCGCACCGTGGCCATGGCGAGCACCGGCTCCGTGCATCTGCCGCGCCCGGCGGGCCCGCGGCACAGGGAGCCCGCGGGGGCGGGGCCGCCGCGCCCACGCCCGTGGGAGGTGCCCGGGCCCGGGGCAGAAAGGGCAGCGACCGCCCAGGCACTGCCCGACCTGCTGCTAGAGCGGCTTCGTTTCCGTGAGCAACCACGGAGTAATCGTCAGGGATAGAAGGGATGTCTGGAGATCATGCAGTCCAATCCCCCTGCGAGGTCACCCGGAGCAGGTGACGCAGGAATGCGTTCGGGTGGGCTTGGAATGTCTGTTCCAGTGCACTGCTGCCCTCACTGGAAAGTTCTTCCTCATATCGAGGTGGAACTTCTCGTGTTTTATTTTATGGCCATTGCTCCTCATCTTGTCGCTGAGCACCACCGAAAAGAGCCTGACACCATCCTCTTGGCACCTGCCTTTGAGATGTTTACATGCATTGATGAGATCCCCTCAGTCTTCTCTTCTCCAGACTAAACAAGCTCAGCTCCTGCAGTCTGTCCTCTTAGGAGAGGTGCTCCAGACCTGTCACCATCTTTGTGACCCTCCACTGGACTCTCTCCAGTAGCTCCATGCCTCTTTTGTACTGAGGAGCCCAGAACTGGACACAGTATTCCAGATGAGACTGGCAGGATCCATAGGAAGTGGCTGCTGTGGGGAAGTGGGGGGGAAATGTTGCACAGAGCTGATGCTACTCGAGGTCATGGCCCTGGTGTGAGAGCACCACTGGTCCGGGATGGGGAACTGTGCTCTGAAACACAGGCAAGAGATTTCACAGAATCCCAGGTGGGTCAGGACCACAGTGGGACACCTGGTCCAGCCTCCCTGCTCAAGCAGGGTCATCCCAGAGCACATGGCACAGGATTGTGTCTGGATGCTTCTGGAATATCTCAGTGAGGCAACTCCACACCCTCTCTGGGCAACCTGTTCCAGTGCTCAGTCACTGCACAGTGAAGAAGTTCTTCCTCAAGTTTAGGTGTAACTTCCTGTGGATCAGTTTCAGCCCATTCTTGACATTGCTTGGCACCAATGAGAAGTGCCTGCCTCCATTCTCTTGGCTTTAGATATTCATACACATGGATGAGATCCCCTCTCTGTTCTCTTCTCAAGGCTGAACAGGCCCAGCTCCCTCAGCCTTTCCTTGTAACAGAGGTTCTCCAGTCCCCCAATCATCCTCATTGCCCTCAGCTGGACCCACTCTGGGAGCTTCATGTCTCTCTTAATTTCTCTCTTAATTAATTCTCTTTATTTCCCCCTTATTTACCGTGTTGTTTAAAACCCCAGACTGGTCAGATCTGTTTCTGTGGGTTAGCCTGAGCACAGGCCTTGTACATGGCCATGGCTGAACACCTGAACCCTGTCCTTGGCTGGCACTGTGGGACACACGGCTTGAACACCACATGTGGTTGAAGTTTCCCTGTGATGTCTTCTATGAGCCATTTATTATGGCAGCTGGCATTTCTCATTGCAAGGAAATTAAATAGTACATTCATTTTCAGAGTAATAAGTGTTTTTTCTACTACCTGCAGCAAACTGCAGAGAGATCCAACATAATTTTCTACTAAGTATAAAGTATAATTTTCTACTAAATATAAAATATTTTGATATTCTTACTCAATGGAAGTGTATTAGAGCAACATAAAATCATTCATGGTTTTTGGACTGATTTCGACAGGAACAGACAAAGCCAAATTGATCTCCATGATACACAGACTCAGAAGTATGTAATGCCCATTAAAGACCAAATAATGAAATGTTACAAGTGATTCAAAAATTCACTTTGAGTCATCAGATTATTGAACTTTAGCCTGTTCTACGTCAAATGCTGAGCTAGCAGGTGTAAATGCAGGATGTTTGCTATCCGCTGAAGCTCAGGGCAGCCTTCTTTTATCCTCATTTGTCACACTTACAGGTAGGGCACTGCGAGTTTGTTCATTGTATGCAAATAAATAGACAATGCACTTCATTTGAAGCTCTGAAAAATTACTACAGGCAACTAGGGACCACAGACTTGTGGCAGACAAACATTTCTTCACGTTTCATTGCCTGAGCAGTACAATATTTAACAAAGGTAGTTCTAAATGTAGAAGTTTTTGTGAAGTTTTTCAGATAAGGAAGCCTTAAGTCTGGGCACAGAGAAAAAGGAACCTATTCAAGCTGTAGCAAAATGCCAGCCTATGAAAAAGAAAGTTCATCTTGTTTCCTCAACAATAGGAAGCGCCTAACAGAGATTTATTTCTTGGGGAAAGAAGGGAAGATGAAAGTAGTCCTGACTCACAGGTGCCAATAAGAACCCAATAAAGTAACATATAATGTATAGGTCAGTGGGGATTTCCATGATGCACTACTTTATTATTCCCTGCTTTTGTAGCAGTTCAATGCTAGACTTTTTGATGCATTGCCCAAATGTAACTGCAAACTAGTAAATGCCAGAGTTCATTTTCATTTTCAAAAATCATTTACTTTTGCACAGTTGTTGAAATAAAGTGATGCAGTCAATCATCCTGCAGGGGTTCACCTAATCCTGAGAGAATTTAAACCCACAATCATTTTCAAATAGGAGGTGCACCAATCAGTTGAGAAAATTGCACCTTACATCAAAGAAGGATTTGTCAAAACACTGCTTGCAGGGGACAGAGCAAACCACTGTGACCTGTTCATCAAGAAGTTTGTAAGGTTTTTATTCTTATATTTTATTACCAGGGGATCAGCAGCCTACCCTGGATTTCTGCCTTTGCCTTCTCTCCTTTGTTTTCTTCCAGTGACCACAGCCCTGACACCCCAGTTTTGACAGGGGCAGATGACAGGTATTGGCTGGTCAGACAGTATCTGGTATCAAAGGATTTTGAGAAATGTTATCTTTTGGTATTTGTTACAATAACACAATTATAAAATGCTTTCCTAAAGCACAGATAGATAGACTTTTATGTAATTATTAATATATACATAATTATTGACAATATAATAATTTGTCTATACTTTTATACAGTCACTTTAAGTAGTGCAACCTCGTGCAGCCAGGATGGTCTTGGCTGGGGGAGTTCCTCAGACTGTGGTGGAAAGATCTCAGGATGAAAGTACAACTCGCTGTATCTGGTTTCCCATTCCACAGCGTGTTCCCCTAATTAACTTCCATAAAGCTGAACACAGGATGCACAAGAGAATGCCAATTACAAAGACAAAATTAACATAATTTATTCATAAAATCATTTGAGACCAACATATTTTTAACAAATTATGCAACCAAGTCCTAGTTTGTACAGCTGTGTCAGATTCTTTGCAACCGTTATAAAGAACTATAGCAAGGAACAGCAAAATAAAAACCTATTTTCATTTATTTTCAGGTCATCTAGAAATACTCCTACCAGCCTACAAAAGGACCAAGAGAGTGGTTATGTTTCGAAGAACTTAAAAACTTTAGTTTTCAGGAATTTCTGAGTCTCATGTAAGACTTGTAGGGTTTAATTAGAGTAATAAAGCAGAAACAGAGTATTTAAATTCAACAGCCACAGTTTCAGGCACGTCTGCTGATTAACTTCATGTCAATTAAGTGTTTGCTCAAGGATAAAGATGATGATAAAGGATAAAGACCTACATTCAGGTCTTGTCTGATCATGGAGGGAGAGAAGGCAAAATGGAAACTTGCAGCTCACAAAGTGAGGAATGATGCACACCTGCATGCAAAATGCTGTCTAGCTTTTCCCATAATGAACCTGAAATTTGGGCAGCCAACCAGGATGTGGAAGTGAGAGCACCTGTAATTTCCAGATATTCTGGGCACAAATGAAGGAGATATAATTGGATGTAAGACTTTACAAAGCAAAAACACGAGTGTGTGATTAAGTATTTCAGGATCAGTATCAAAAAGACAAAAGTTGGAGGCTGTGTTGTCCAAAAGAGATGGAGGCATCTTAATAGAAAATATGGGGTGCTGCTGTTTTATCTGCAACAGATCAATGCTTGGTGAAGTGACTGGGAAATGTTATGTGTTCTTGAAAGAAACACAGGAAAAAGTTTTAATTTCATAACTTTTAAAAAAACTGGAAGGACACCAAAGATGGAACATAAGCTGTTCTAAAACCCAGAATTGTTCAGTGTTCCAGTTATTATTCAAATTTTTAATGCCAAAATTGATATTGACTTGTCACTGAAAATTGACTGGGAAATAAAGAGGGATTTTTGCAGAACAATACCATCCAATTTCTTATTTTCAAAAGAATTTACATCCCACTTTTTTGAATGGTTAACATAGGACTCCGCATTTCAAATGCCTCTCTTACATCTCAAACACGTCAGAAGGCTCTCTCTTCTATACCAAACTTTATTGTTTAGATTTCAAACGTCTTCCCATAACAATAAAGCTTTAAAGATTCAGTATATATCAACACAGCTTAAATGTATATATACATAATTTTTTTGCCATTATCATCAGGATCTGTTGAACCCAATCTTTATGTCTGTTTCTGAAAAAGCATAGCAATTAATAATTACCATAAAAATTCGGAAAAATATTCCAGTTATTTAGAACAGTTACACTTCTGTCTTTTCCCCACTTAAATATCAACAATGCCTGTATTCACTTCAGTGGTGAAGTTGATGAAAGGAGAACATTATAAAGAGTAACCCTTAAAATGTTGCTCCATTCCATTCACAAATGTCGAGACAAATTAAAGTTCAGCATATGGTTCACTGTCACACAGAGGTACTCATGGAAGGGAAAATCCACAGCTTCTGTTACAGGAATTGCTACAATTATCAAATTATCATGGCATTTTCAAATCTGCTCTACTTCTTTGCCTGAAGATACAAAGGCCAGTGTAAAAGGTTTTTAATAATGAAATGGACCTATAAAAATTGGACAACTCTGTTCTCTGGTATCTCAAATTTAAGAAAATGAACAGCTATTCACACAATATCAGATTGCAATGGGCTGTTTGACGAGCTGGACAGATCTGAAGGCAGATTACAGAGCTGCCTCAGTGAATCTCCCTTATTACTGACTAACAGGTTCTGCCATTTGTACCTCAGAGCACGAGGATTGCTCGGGGCTGAGCTCCACGGGCTGGAGAGGGCGGACGCTCTCCCTTAGGATGCAGAGAGGGTTATTCACAAATTCACTCTGCTCAGTCCCATTTCCCATCTACATTTGAATTAAAAAAGAGGACGGCGTACGTTCTCTGGGATACACTGATGCCATCTGGCAACGTTGAAGCCATAGCAACCACAGCACCTGTTCCACCACGGAGGGGCCGCTCCAGAGTGCCCCTGGCCCGAGCAAGAGCACGATTTACTCCTGAAGGGCAGCTCTGGAATTTTACGGGGAAGTGAAATCTTTAAGGATTCCACCCTGGCATTTTTGAAGAGACCAGAACAATAAACAAGCTCCCAGGACAGAAGCTTCTGGGTGCCGGACTGTTTGAGGCGACAAAGGGCGCATTGTTCGGGAGCGCCGTGCTTCCATTGCCGGGCTGGAATACCAATGTGTCTGCGAGACCACGGCGGGCAGGGCACGGCGAGCGCAGGGCAGGGAGGCGACAGGCCGAGGGGGGCGGCAGGCCGAGGGGGGCGGCAGGCTGAGCCTGTGCTGGTGCACACTGACCCCCGCTGGAATGCGCTCCAGGAGGAGCCACAGCGGCTGCACAGGCAGACGCGAGTCCTGGAGGTGGCTCACGGTAAGGAAGTGGAAATGGAGCAACGTCACCACAAACACAACTCGTGATGTCACAAGCCCCCATTTCTCAGGCTTAATAAAGATAAAAGGATTTTGTCTTAAGTGGATTTTTCAGCTTTTCCGTCTAGTGGAGGTTTCCTGGGACTTCAAGCACGACTACACACTGTAACCACAGGCTGACTCCACCATCCCTAAATGAGTCCTGGAACAGGGGTCCTGGCACCGCTGTCTGGGTAATGACTCCTCTCAGAACAGCGAAGGCTTACTGTCCTCTACACGCCAGAAACCTGCTCAGCCGGAATGAGCGAGTGCCGTCAGACACTTTGAATAATTCCAGCGGCAGAAGTCACTCTGTCCAGCTGGGAGGTGCCATTTCTCCGCGGAGCTGCAGCTCCTGACCGAATGTGAACTCCTCTACTTTGCAACACAAAACCAAATGCTAACCCATGTTATTACTGAAAGGGGCTCTAGGTAAGCTCAGAAAGAATTAGGGGAGCAGCTCTCACCAGTTCACAGTTGTGGAGAGCCTGGATGAGCAGTGATGTCCACCTGAAGCATGGTGAGGTAGTAACTTCTACTGATCCACCAGGGACAAGCTCCACGTTCCTCCTCCCACAGTGAGCACTCACAAGTGGCACCAGCTTAATGGAGCAGGAGAAGCTGAGGGGTGAGGGGGGAGAAAAGGGAGAACTCTAAATGGATTTGCTGAGCAAAACTGAATTCCTGATTTTCACCATTTCTTTGATTTTCTTAGAAAACAGCTGCATACCGTTTATGCTCTAGGGCAGAGAATCAGGCTTCTTGTTTATGTATGTCAGAAGCAGGAATCTATAATTTACCTTTTATATTACTGTACAATGTGCTGGGGCCACCTAACTCAATTATGCCATATTTTGCCAGGCCCATGGTTTAGGATAGGAAAACAGCCCCAGAAGCATCCTGCAGAATTTTATTACCCCACTAAACTCAAAGGGAACTTGTACAATTCCTGTCAAAAAGAAAGTAACAGTCCCTGGCCAAGCATTTCTTGTTACCTGGTTTCTGGGGTTTACTTAAGCCAGTTGGTTCCAGAATTGCAACACTTGGATTCTCAGAACATGTGAGCACTCTCTTCAACTCCTTTAGTGCAAAGTCCTTTGACTGTGGTCAAACTACCTCTCTGGCTGTCTAAACAAAGTTGCTGGATGCTGCATTGAAACAAGTAAGTGTTCCCTTACTGTTGTTTGTTAGGAAAGCTGTAGGGACAGGAATTTCTGCGTTCTGACCAACAACAAAAATATGGGAGGTTTCAGAAGCCACCAAAGCTGCTTTACTTAGGGAAGAGCTCTAAATCCTCATTCTCCCAGAGCTTTGAACACGTTGCCCACTTGACCTAACCACATAATAAAACATTGATGCTCCGGCTTTTATTCAATTATCATATCACTTACCTTCTGTTGCCACAGCAAAAATATCTGATACATAAATAATGCACAGACAAATCATACTAGCAGCCACCACGGTTAGAAAGGAAAGGATGATGCAGACCAACATAATTTTACTTAAAAGGTCTTGCTATCACATGTCCTGGAAGTCTGAGAAGGCTACATGTACTCCCAATTATATTGTTTAAGATTTCAAGTAACACATGTAAAATAGAGACTTCATTCATTTATAAATTGAATGAAAAGCTAAAATGAAGGGCCTTAGCTGCTCCCTCAGTCCTGCTCACAGGTTCTTCTGTTACTGCTACTTCCCCCTCTACGCTTTGGGCACCAGGTAGCTAAAAAATAGCAACAAAACCAACCAAAATTAAACACACACAGAGAAAAGAAAATGCCCAGTGGAACTTTTAAAAGCAGAAACCTATGACATACTCAGGACTAATGAGAGAGTACAGCCCTGAAATTTTGTTTGCTGTTTTCCCTGACTCACCATTTATTTTTCTCCTTTATAAATAGCTTGTTCTCTGTATTTAGTGCTGTATTCTTATAAGATATCAAATTAAAAGAATTTTAAGATGGTTGTCTGTACTTCAGGTTCTGGAAATGAAACAAAGATTTGTTAGGTTATCTATGGAAAAGGCAAATGGTTAATTCAGAGCAAGTAATTTTGATTGCCTAAGATGCTTACCCACAAACTGCTGGTAGTAGGAGCTGCTTTCCTTTTCTAAAAAGCTGTGTGCATTCAGCTTCTTGCCTTGCTTTTTCTTTTTTTTTTTTTTTTTTAATTTTGGGAAATTAAAAGTTGTATCTGAAACACAGCATCGAAACCTTCAGCACTGCAACAGGACATTCTCTGCCTACCTGCTCCCCAAAGTGTTTTTTGGAGAAAACAACAATCAACTCCATGGCAAAATGACTCATTTTATATTCACCTTGGTTTGGGAGGAAGCTTATACAGAGGGCCATTAAAAAAGGATTCCAGCCTCCAGCTTCTCCTTTTTCTGCAGGCAAGTTGCTCAGAGAAGGCCTGCTGTGGATCTTATGGACAATACCCACACCATGGGGGTTCAGCCCTCTGTGTGAGGGAAAGAGAGTTGTAAAAATATCCAGAGTAATTCATTGTAGCTGGGGGGCAAAAATACCAAAACTCTGTGGAGCACCATTTCTTCCCCCAAGGTACACAGAGATGACATTCTGGTCTAGCAAGAAAGAGAACAAATGAAAATATTAAAATTCAGGTAAACCCCACCTGAATCACAGCAGCAGTCTCTCTCTTACCCCAACAGTCTGGCTCCTCACTCACCACAGCAGTTTAAGATCTGGCAGCTCTATTGTACAAATTAATTCAGAACATTTAGAACCCAGAACTAAAAAATCCAGATCAACCAGACATGCTCAATTCAGGCAACATAATGGAAAAAAACCCCCCAAACTCTAGAACTGTACTTCTTCCTGTTGCAAGCAGAAAATGCAGTCTAAATTGCCAATTTGTTTCCAACAATCTTAACTTTTTGAGACTTAATATTTTAATAACAAATGACTAAGCATTATAAGGTTTTTGTTTAAAAAGTGTTTTCACTTTAATGGGTTTAGTTAATAACATCATGAATGGTACAAAACTGTCCTTTTTCACATTTCCATACATTGTATTATGGACCACCTGAAAATCTGGACTAAGAATGCATAAAGTGTCTCTTAATTAGCCCTAGCTTCATTTTTGCCATATGTAGAACAGATATGCAGAAAAACATGCATTTATTACCAATGACATGTTAATATTAGCTTAAATAATAAAATATGGCAGAATGTGCACTGTGAAATGCACACGTTTGTAATAGGGTAAGACAGACCAAATGTCAAGTGCTGGCAACGGAATAAGAAATGGTTGATGACACACTGACATTTTGTGACCATAGTATTAGCTTTTCTGCTTTAAAATTGTTTTAAATAGTAGTAAATATTTAAATAATATTTAAAATATATTTCCTATGGAAATCATTTACTTGGAAGACAGCCCATAAGATCTGACTTTTTAAAAAGTAGTATTTCATTTTGACAATATATGAATACAATACATGCCACAGAACCTCAAAGACCCTAAAGTCCTTAGCTGTTTTCAGAAACAATTTCTCAATCCAATTTTGTCTCTGAAATTTTGCTAGCAAAACTTTGGAAGTAGCATCTCAAAGCAAACCTGCCTTTAAGAGAAATGTTGTATTTGAACAAAACCAAACCCAGTGTAAATTGGGATGCCACACTAAAGGTAAGAATAGTGGAATTAAAAGCCAAATAACTGATTATGCAATTTGTTTCATTCCTGTTTTCCTAATTCATAGTCTAAGGAGGGCTTTGTTCCTTCCTAGTGCATTTTTTCTTGCAGTCAAATCAGTGCTCAATTTCCACTGCCAGATGTTAAGGGATGAAGACCTCACTGTTACTCCAAGGGGAAAACATTTGAGGTGTGGGTGCAGACTTCATTATCTAAAATGCAACAAAACAAAGTATTTGTGCAAAAAAAGTAATTTGTACATTGACTTTTTCATTAAGTTTGCTTCAGTATAGAAAAACCTCTTCCATCCTACTAACAAAGCTTTGCTTTGCTTTACGACCCTTCAACACACTTGAGAGTTCCATGTTCTTACTTATTCTAATTTGGTAAATTAACAATCCAGCCACCATTTTTGCACCCCAAGACAAAGATGGAAGCTCCATTATATTTATCTTTAATAGTCTGGGGCAGTTACTTTTATTCAAGACAAGTTTTTCCTGTCTTCTACAGGCACAGTGCTTGTTTAACTGGCCTTGGGAACAAAACAGCCAAAAATAAGCCAGGTCACTTTCTGTTGCAGTGCAGAGCATCCTGGCCCCCCTGCCCCTTTTTTTTTTTTTTTAATGGTTGTTGCTAAAATTACTTTCTTTTTAAATAGAGACAATCTACTCCAAAAGCCTCTCATTTCTTTTTTTCAGCTTCAAAGGACTGAAAGCAGCATTCTAAAGCTACTTCTAGATTCAGAAATCTAGAGTAAGTACACAGCAGTGGTAATCTTTTAGAAAGCACAGAGAACTCTCTCAACTCGTTGCTTCATAGTCGTATTAGGAAGGGGTGTGAGAGAGACAAAGTCTGACAAGCTCTTTACTACACCATCAAGGAGCCAATTCAATTGTTCCCTCAGTCTGTATCCTAATAATTTTAAAAACTACAGACTAGGAATGTCCAAACGGTGCTGTGCTCATCACTGTAATGTGACTACAGAACTCTGCCTGGGCAAATAACTCCCTCTCATGAATCTACACCCACTGCCAGCCATCCCAATAAGGGAAGGCACTGAGTGAACTTGGGAATGCCCACTTGTGATTGAAGAGCGTACCAGGCAGGTTTCTACCGTACCTCCAGGGTGCACATTTACATTAAAATCATTTTGTCTGATTGCTGCCAAGGCTGGTAACTCTGCTGTTTGGTTTCACCCTATAAACTCAAGCTCCTACCAGACCCAGCAGGACTGAAACTATAGAAACTCCTTACCCCCCACGGCTACCCTTCTTTTCACTCTGGGAATTAATTAGCTCCATGATTGCTCTAACAATCTGCACATTCTGCCTAAACCCAAACCCACCTCGCTCTCCTTGATAATTGCAGACACAGCAGTAGCACAATGTGTCATTAACACGACAGTGACCTCCCTTTTTAAAGCAAAACCACGAAGAAGAGGCTTTAAAAAAGGCGAGGGCACATACCCATTTCTGTTCATCGTAGTCTGCACACAAATTGTAAAGGAGAATTATTGCTTTTTAAGGATGAAAAGCTTTGGAAATACGGTAAACATCCTACAAGGTTCTAAATCTAATCAGCTAAAATTCTGTACATACTTTAATATTCAAACCTCTATTTGCTTACTCAAGATCAAATAATTTCATTTTCACATCTATTCATTAAACTCTTTATAGTCCTACGGTCTAATGAATATTTAACAACTAAATAGGATCAAAACATGGGGAAAAGGTCACATGGCAATGAACATTATTTCATTTGGCCAATGAATAGTGAACCCTGCTCTCTTGGCTGAAATTAAGGCACTAAGTGGCAGTAAAAGGATACAGGAATGAAGTTTTTTTTCTACATTATCTGAAAAAAGACCAACATAACTTTTTTTTTTAGGACGCCAGTAGAGTACATCTCCATTCTGAATGACTCAATAAGGCAGTCTATTGGCAAATTTAAAGAAAATGTTCTCCTGATTAGAGCCCATTACATTCATTGTCTGAGTGTGACTAGTGGCACAACTGTTAACAACCTGGAGGGGGAGAAAAGCTACAAAGATGTCTGAAGACTTGGAAGGCACCAAAAAGAGAACAGCTCTGCAACTGCCAGTTCTACAAACAATTATGTAAGCTGTGTTTAACACTGCATATAGTCTATTCAATCAACAATCTTTGTTGACCAAGATAAAGTGTAGTAGCTCTTCATTTAAACTCTCAGTTAATCAAGTGCTAGTTTAGTAAGAAATTTATTTTCACATATCAGAAAATAATTGCAGTGTCTAACACAACTACACTTAAAGCAAAACTAGTCTAGTATGCATTATGCATTATTCTGGTTAACGCTGAAGCAAACCTGTATAAACAAAAGGGTTACCTCGAGATACATAGTTTACAATATAAAATCAACATATAAATGAATAGGATTTACTGAAAACAATGGAAAGTGTATTACAAAGATACATGTAACAATTTTAACCACAATATTTCCTCTGTGAAAAATACAACTATTAGTGAGATAAAATGTACAATTGAATTTTTTTTTCCAAAAGAAAAAAAAACACAGTATAAAGGAAAATATTTTTTTCTTCAAAACAGGGAAAATAGTTAAGGTCATTGTCTTTCATTACAATATAATTTGACACAAAAGCAGTCATAGGATTGCACCAACTCCATGTTCAGTCTCCCGAACATGACAATAGTAAAAGGAGTCCATAAAGCATAATGAAATTTCTGGATTTTATGATGGCAATATATGAATGCAGAAACTGATGTCACTCCGGCTCTGTTCACAAAATGTACAGAACTCTAAATTTGGTGGCCAGACATGTAAAAATTAGTTCGCCCCACAACGCTGACTTTTCTCTCACTTAGTCAGGGATGGAAAAATCTGTAGTATTTTAAGTGTTGTTATCTGTTGAGCAATAAAAAAGAAAAAAAAAGTATATGTAGTGCATGCTTTATCACTTGTCAGAAACATTTCTGAAAATAAAACTAAGTTATCCAATAGTTTACAAAATAGAAAATAACTCTTCAGGTTAAAAATGTGGTTAGGTTTCTGTTTAGTTCCATCTCCAAAGGACTGATTTCCTTGGCAGCATCACTTTTCCTTAGCACGAGCCAAGGCACAAAGTTCCATAAAGAGAAATAAAAATGGCTACGAACAAGAATGCAGTCTGGCATTGTAAAAGAAATCAGAGCCTCCCTCCGAGCTTTCTGTTCCATCAGGTTAGTGCCATAGAAAAATGTGGGATTTGGGATATGTTTTTGTTAGGAGCATTTCTGCTGGACACGATTCAAAAGTTCACCAAACTTTTCAAAAAGATCTTCCACCCATTTTATGTTTTTCATGCACAGCTGCACAATCTCTTCCTGGCCTAGGTCTGCACTCGTCTTCTGAACAGAAGAAATCTATTTAAAAAAGAGAAGGAGGGGGAGAGAGAGATGCACACACACACACGTTAGGCTGCCAGAATTGGAGAACTTCCATTTTATAATAGTCTGCAGTTAAATATGAACCTTTTTGCCAGAAAACCTTTAAGTTTTAAAAACAAAGGTAATGTCCCCCAAAATGCATTTCTTAACCACTAAGCCAGATCTCAACTCTTGTATTTCTGCTACCTGAAATATTTCCACCAAGGATTTGCAGAAGAAATAAAGGTGTGGCATTCTAAGACAAAAAATAAGCTTTTAGATCCAAGGAGTTGAATACACTGATAACATTTGTTTTGTTTATTTTGGATAACAGTGAAGAACACTCCAGGGAATCCCACAAACCTTGCAAAGCCTCACATCTGAATGTTCTGAACAGCAGTTCCCATTAGGGACAACCCACGTGGTCAGTGTAGCCTCTTGTTTGCCATAAAGAATTAATTAAAATAGGAGGCCTCAATCCATACTCATTTATCAAGGAGAGAAGTCTCTCAAGCGGGACTCAATTCCCTCAATAAATTCCCTCAATGAATGCAAAAAATGAGAACAATACTTACCTCTTCTTTACATGTTAGATATATGTGATATTTGTAATGATGGAGTGAGTGATACAAAGAATACAACTGTATTTTTTCTGGATCTACTGTAAACTCCTGTGAAAAGAACAATTATTTTAGGAAAATTCATGTTATTTACCAAGAGACATTACAGACATTTTCTTCTGCAAACAATTATTTTTAACAATTCAGAAATGGGGTGCCTCATTCAAATCATTACTGTGACGTACCTGGCAAACTGTAATTCACATTATATCATAATTATCTCCTATCTCCACTTTCCGTGTTGTTTTATCAAAACCAGGTGTGAGAATGCTTTCAGTCATCCTGAATGCACTGCAAGCCCAAAATGGGTAAGAAACCCCCTTCTCAGGAAGTATTGCAAGAACTACCAAAGCTTGACCATTGTTCTACCAGATTGATGGCTATCACCGCAAAAGACGCAGACTTTGTGCTTGAGAAGGCTGATCTGTAGTTATCTAAAAATTAGGTTACTTTGGCAAGAAATATGCATGAGCTATATGTACAGGTTATTTGTCAAGCCACTATTTACTGCAGGGAGATAAGACTAAGCAAGCCAAATCTAGTTAGAGTGTTTCCTAGGAATACCATGGAAAAAAACAATGTGTGCTTCTCAAGTTTTTACCACATTGCTTTTTAATTTATTTTTTTTACATTTAAGATAAACAGCTTCCTTCTGCCATTGAAAATCAGGAATGGAAAAAGATAGAACTCAATTTTTAAGAAGTGTTATCTGATCTCAGATTTTACAGTATTAACATTATTTTTTTTTTGATCAAGAAGTCATTTTATCATTTACTTTGCAGCAAGTGTAAGAAACTGTTATTACTATGATCTACAGCAGCAATGGTGGAGGTAAAATATTGCTTCTCCAGCAACAGCCCAGGAGGCTGACAAACCGTGTTTCACATATGAGTTATAATAATGATTTAATGTACTCCTTTAAATGTTGGGTTTTAACATTCCCTTGTTACAGAAAACGCACCTCCCTCAAAGATTTTTATTTTGATAAACCAACCAAACCACCTAATACATGAAGCAGTGTTTTATATTAATGCTGTTATCACAGCACAAGTCAGATGGTGGCAGTAACAAACCCTGTGAACACTCACCTGTGCTGATTTAGTGGTTGATTTAGAAGCCCTCAGTGTTTTCTTGTTGTAAGCTTTCCCATTCATTTTGATCTTAGACACAGACGTCCCTCCGCACTTTGTCTTGGAATCCCGAGTGATCACTGTCAGTTCAGGAAAGTTTTCCAAAGCATTCTTTAACAGAGCATATAAAGACAAAGGATTATAAAAAAATCAAGAACGGCCACATTGATGATAAATTGGCCATTTTTCTTTGAAAAGTTTAGAGTGCAGCTTATTAGGAAAAATTTTATTCTTCCACCAAGACCTGATAAAATGTCTTTATCAGATCATACAACCAAATTTGGTTTGGAAAGCATGACCACCTGTTCTTGACTACTGTCATTTTTCAAGACCAGTAGATCCTTTCACTGTACATCAGAATAATATCCCTGATTCTCTCACTAGAAAGAGAGGGGGGGAAAAAGCTCCACAGGGCAATTTTTATCTTCTAAAATGCTTTCCATTCCATTTCTACCCAAGAATCTCTAAGGCCAAGTTACTTGAAGATCTCTAAGTATTTCATGCATAGTCAGGCACGCAGGGATTGGATGCCTAAATATCTTCATAGCTTTTGTCCTAGATTTTGCAAATTACAAACTAATTGCATCTCATCAGATCAGTAAGGTAGAAAAGCTTATGCACAGTGAAGTAGAAGGCTGGTTCAAAAAAGCAAAAGTTTAAGATACTTTAACTCATGACAGTGAACTGCATTTCTGGCAGCTTCAGTTCTACGTCGTTTGCATGAGTAAATTCGAATACAACTTTGTTGTACAAGTACAGCATTATGTTAGCAGCTACTTTGAAACAGTCCTGCTATGCTGCTACATAATCTGGCCCTGAAAAATGTTTCAAGTCAAATAAACATGCATCTTTGTATTACACTCCAGTACGAGGCAGAAAAAGACACGTATGGAGAAATGAATCAATGCTGCAGCTTAATGACCTTACTTGGGACTATTGGGTTAAAATATGAAATTAACTCCATTTTTGTATTTTTTTTAACAAACAGTACCCAACTACAACAACCTCCCCCGCCTATAATTTATTAGCTCTTTATCTATATCAGCCATTTTTTACTTTATTAAGCAAACCTCTCAGTAAACAGCTATTAAATCTCCTGCACAGCGGTAGCAGTAACCTTGACCAGCCAACCTGTCCATATCCAGTCTTCCTTGCAATACTTTCAAAGTGGAACAACTTAAACAGGTTTAAATTATTTGGTTTTGCTATCCACTATAATAGCCTTCCTCAAGGTTGATTTGGAGTGTCAAGAGGCTCTGGCCACTTTTGGCTTCCTCTGGAGAATTCCTAAGAACAAGAACAGTTCCATGGCCAAACCACTGTCCTAAACCAGACAAATGTGAATTGGAATGAGGAAGTGAATACTGGTGACTTCTGCATCTTTGGGAGCACGAGACACAAAATGGTGATAATCATTTTCAAATGAAGTTTACACAATTCAGCTGAGATGCTTCACTTACTGAGCTCCAAATACAGCAATGATAATATTTTATAATTTTATTTATAAAAACTATTACCCAAAGGATGCAATAAACATTAGAACTATAAAAAATGTTACAGACAAAACTACCAAACACTGACTGCTAACTTCAGTGCCTGCTTTGGTTTGTAATACAGTGCTAACATATTCCATATTAACTGTATCTAGTGGAAAAGCAATATTAAATTCATCCATGCAGAACAGTAAAAACATTCAAACTGAATGATACAAGTGAATGACAAATGATACTTTTCACTTACTGCTTCCTTCAGTGCCTCATTCAGCTTTAATATCTGAGCTAGTGATTTGATTAAAGGTGGAACAGAAACCTCCTGTATCTTAGAGAGTATCACACATTTTCCTAAGCAACGCAAATACTTATGATGAGAAGTAGGCATTTCATTTTTATCCAGGATACTGACCCAAGGATGGCACAAGTTGGCACTGTCACACCAGAAGAAAAACATAAAAGGTTTTCTATCTTGCAGATGACATCACAAGCAGATCCCTTCCTTATATCCATTAACTCCATTAAAGTCTTGCAGATCACAGAATCACAGAATCACCAGGCTGGAAGAGACCTTCAAGATCACCGAGTCCAACCCATGCCCTAACACCACCTCAACTAAACCATGGCACTGAGTGCCACATCCAATCTTTTTTTAAACACATCCAGGGATGGTGATTCCACCACCTCCCCGGGCAGACAATTCCAGTACTTCACCACTCTTTCCGTGAAAAACTTTTTCCTAATATCCAACCTATATTTCCCTTGGCGCAGCCTAAGACTGTGTCCTCTCGTTCTGTCAGTTGCTGCCTGGAGAAAGAGACCGACCCCCACCTGACTA